>JAULUF010000119.1:897500-915000 GCA_031834385.1 Semotilus atromaculatus | reverse complement strand
CGCAAAAAGGAGGCGTGTTCCGGCGCAAACTTTCCCTCATGCTATTTTACAGTTCCAGAAAACAATTGCGCCACCGACCAGAAAAAACCCAGTCTAAAGTCATTGGCGCGTTGCGCGTACATTCAGATGCTATTTTAAGCGCGCGTGCTTGGTCAAAATACAGAGTGTGAACAACACGCATACATGATTCTCTCATCTACACAGATGCATTTTCCTTTTTGCAAATGATACATTATTATAAGGAAAATATTAAAACACGAGGGAAATCATTGTTGTCAAGGCAAGTATATTTATATAGCGCTTTTCACAATACAGATTGTATCAAAGCAGCTTCAATGTTGTGTCCATGACGATGGTAAAAATAGGCATAAAGCTAAGGCCTACATATTTACCCAAATTATTATATGCATGTATAACCGAAGCTAGTTTGGGTGTGTTTGTCCCGTCCCCAATGTCACTTCTCTTTCTTCTCTTTCGAGAACATCGATCTCCTCGGCTGTGAACCGGTTCTGAAGCGCTCCTGGTAAATGCGCCGTTATAATAGTATTGCTCCATGGAACAAGCGCACCTCGTTCATCATGCTCTTAAAGGGAATGTGATATGACGCTCTGATTGGTTTATTTCACGTTACGCCCAAACCACACCTATGAATAATGAAGCGACTTCAGACCAACCCCTTTTAGATTTGCGTCGGGCGCAAGAGTAATTTATCCCGCCGGGAAAATAGCAACAGCGCCGAGACCCGCCCACAAAGGTACTTGCGCTTTGCGCTTTGACACTTGCGTTTCAGATCGTTAAAATAGGGCCCTAAGTGAGTTTGAGCTAAAAACACAACACAAATAGGGTAAAAGAAATTTAAAAAAAAATCCTTTGAATTGAGTTGACCCCACTGGCAGATATTTTGAGATTATTTATTCTTGTTTTAAGCATAAACTCACTCATACATCTCAGAAGACAAGACTCAATATCTTGCACTCTTAGAAATCAAGGTTCTTCATTTTCCATCGATGGTTCCATTAGGAACATTTAACATCTTTCATTTCACTAAAGCTTCTTTAGATTTGAAAAATGTTCACACTAAGATTTTTTTTTCTGTTTTAAGAACTAATGACTCAAAGGTTCTTTAGAGAACCAAACATGTTTTTTTTATTGAATCACTGTGAGAAAAAATAAAACCCTTTTAGGACTTTTATTTTTAAGAGTGCAACTAAATTTCAATTGAATGTATTTTGATTTCACCCTCTTCTGCTGCTTGGCACACGAAAATAATATCTTTTTTATTATTAGTAGTATTTCAATGAAATGAATGTACCATATTTAATTCGATAATATTTTTTATTTAATATTTTGTATTTTTAGTGTATTATTAAGTTATATTTATGCAGTAGTTGTGATCCTTTTATTCAGTTTTTGTGCATAGACATGAAACTGAAGTTTCCAGCTTAAACTGTCATAAATCTCACAGACTGAAGATTAGTCTCTTTTAAAGAAGAAACTGAAGTTCTGAGGTGAACATTTTTTTATATGAAAAATGTATTTTCCAAAACATTTTATTCTAAAACTGTGAGAAAATCAAAGCTAATAAATCTAAACAAGTTGTGTTCCAAATTTGAGGTTGATATCTAAAAAAAATTGCTTTAAGTGAGATTTTGTGTGGGCACAGTACCAAACATTTACACTTGCTGTTCACACAGCAAGTGATACAACCATTACCAAGTTTCATTCCATTCCGATAAAAAAATAAAAATAAAAAAAAATTATACAAAAACAAAACAGACCTTTTTTCGGTCAAAAAATGAGCACCAGAGCTTTATTAATGTTTCGATGTATGTACTGGGAAACCAGACAAAAACACTGAGTAATAAACTCATGTAAGATCTGTCTCGAAGCCAAACCGTTCTCAGGAGTCTATTTCTCTATTTCTCTATTTCTCTGTGTTTCAGCCTGGTTAACTGAGACGATTCTCTCCATTCTCACTTCAGATGTGTGTGTGTGTGTGTGTGTGTGTGATTTGCCTGATTCTCTGTGATCAGGCTTTATTTGTTCAGTTGTGCATCTTAAAACGACACCAGAGATTAAAGCTAAACGCTCGGTGTCGTTCTGCTCCAGATCAGGAATGTTTGCTCTGCTGTAATAATTCATCCTGAAGAAACACATCCAGACAGATTCTGATCATGTCTTTCATTACAGACGTTAAGCATTCATGCATTTCATTATCACTTGTTTCTCTCACTCTAGTTTTTTTTTTTAAATCTTATTTTAATTTCTAATGTATTGCCAAAGCAGTAAGTATAAAGTAAAATAAATGGATAGAATAAATTTAATAATGTATATCCAAATCTACATTTCTACATCCAAATCTACATCCAAAACTTTTATCCAAATCTACTAACAAGGAAAATTGCTAGCAATTTGTTGTTGTTGTTTTAATAACACAAATTATATTTATTTTTATTTATTTCATTTTATATGTGCCTTGTATTGTATTGTATTGTAAATTGTAAAAAATTACAAATGGAGTAAATTAGTATTAACAAGATAAAATGTATTAAAAAGATCAAAATTGAATGCATATTTATTTAGCGTACAGTTTTATCCAAATTGAATTACATAGAAAATCACAAACAAGTTGTCATAAGAAAAAATAAAATAAAATGTGTTTTTTTAATATGCATTTGTATTGCAAAATAAGTATAACAAATGTAAAATATCTAAATTTGAGTAAATGAGTATTAACAATATAAAATGTACTAAGATAAAATTATATATTTGATTAACATAACATACATTTATTTATTTATATTTATTTTGCTTTTTTATGTGCATTTGTATTGCCAAAGCAGTGCAACATAAGAATACATGCAAAATAAAGTAAATTAGTAAATTAACAATGTATTAATAGGATACAAATTTTAGATTTTGTTTATTAATTTGGGTTACACTTTCATCCAAATCCACTTACACAGAATACAATTAAAGTAAAATGACATGCCACATATTTATTTACATTTATTCAGTTAATTAATATTAATAATCTGAATACATTTTCTGCAATGTAATTATTGTAACTTTTGGCTGTTTTTGTTTGCCTAGCTACAGATGTGTGTCACAGATGCAGCTCGTCCAATCAGAATGTAGAGTCAGAACAATCTGTCTTATAATTAGCAATGAACTCCGATCAGCAGGTCAGAAATAAACGACTCTTTCTTTGTGTTTTTTCCCAGAGACGCTGTTAGAGAGATGTGATCGAGCGTCTCCCTGACCGCTGAGGGTTACTAAGCAACAACCACACGCAACAATTGCTGTATATTTTTCTTTGTGATTATTAATAAGTGAGTTGTTGAAGAGGAGATCTCTAAAGAAAACACAATTTAGACTCTTTACTGCTCAAATAACACACATTTATTATACTGAATAATTAATGTTGGAGATCGAACACAAACACAAGCTGTGGATTTTCTGCACAGTAGATGTGGAGTCACTTTAAACATGTTTCTTGTTCTTTTTTATGTGCTGGATTGATTTTCTGTGGCACTCACTCGTATTGAAGCCGGTATATTGATCTGATCCGCTGTCTCCTCATCAGGAATGGTTTGACCCACTTGGGCTGAACCACTGCGGTCTGTAAGGGCAGTCGTTGAGGTTTCATTAGTGCTGAAAGTTTTGGAGACACTGGGATTTTTCCAATAAAGAGGAAATTAGAAAATGTTGGCTCCTCTCGTAGCATGAAATTCGTCCATAGAGCCTTTTGTGTGCAGTGTTTCAGTTTGGCTCTGAGAGAGAAGTGTTTCTTTTTTTCCACCTGTATGCAGTTTAATGGTTGTGCCTTTGGAACACACACACACACACGCGCGTGCGTGCGTTTGTTTTGCTATAATTGTGAGGACATTCCATAGGCGCAATGGTTTTTATACTGTACAAACTGTATATTCTATCCCCCTACAATAACCCTACCTCTAACTAACCCTACCCCTAAACCTACCCAACACACACACACACACACACACGCGCGCGCACACACACACACACACACACACACACTACCCCTAAACCTACCCATCACAGAAAACTTTATGCATTTTTAATAAAACACTGTTTAGTATGTTTTTAAAGCCATTTTAAATAAGAGGACTCATAAATCACATTCACATTGTAATACCAGTGTTATACCTTGTCATTATACAAATTTCTGTCCTCATAAATCACATTAACTACACACACACACACACACACACACACACACACACACACACACACCCTCTTCCACACACACTCACACAGTGTGTTCCCAGTTTCTTGACGTGATATAACATTTCTACAGAATGGCCTTGATATTGTCCTTGTATCGTTTCTTTTGCCCAGTGGCTCGGCGACCTTCCTTCAGCTGGGAGTACAGGCTCTGTTTGGGGAGACGTGTGTTGGACATGCGGATGACATGGCCTGTCGATCAATGTTGATGCTGCATTATTGTAGTGGTTATGCTGGTCATGTTGGCTTTCTCCACGACGCTGATGTTGGTGCGTCCGTCCTCCCAGCTGATCTTTTGATGGTACCAAACAAATGAACGGCCAGAACACATTTTCTGTTTTCAGTTAAAACGGTGTCATGTAAGCAGGCCCCTAAGTTAATATCCAATGATCTTTGCAATGGAAGCGAATCAATCAAAACTAAATTTAGCTGGACAATAATTTTATTCTAGATCTGCTGTAAAGCCAAAACAATCTCTGTTACTTTAATTTCCTATTATCAGTAGGGCTGTAGCTATACACTAATCTCAGGATACGATACGATGCACGATATTCAGCTCACGATACGATATATATCACGATATTCAGCCAACGATACGATTCGATACGATTCGATACACTTACATCATTTTCTGAAAGATTTAAAGGGAAAGAGTGATTTGTGACATCTTGTGAGTGTTCCATTTACTTGGATTGAATTAATTGAACTGAAAACTAAAACTGAAAACTAAAAACATCAATTTTTATCAAAAACATAAATTACACAATATATATATTGACTCTGACTGGACAGAGGGTCTACAGCTTGAAAATGCAAAGTACTTTACCATGCAATGTTGTAAGATAATTTTAATTTTTTACATTTATCAACCAATTTCAGTGGTTTATATGTGGTGTACAAACAGTTCCTTCTCTAGTTATTTAAAAACTCGATAGTTAGACTTATAAAATATTTTTTTAATAAGGAATTGTCAAAGCTCAGGCTTGTCATGTATCTGGCTTTTTATCCTTGGATAAGAATTGTGAAGACCCCCATTATACTGAGATATAATTTAATTTTCACATTAAATTAAATAGTTTTCTTATTGTAGAAAAAGCATTTTCTGTGATTGGCCACGATTTTAGCAATTACAAAGATAACTGATGGATCCTTTATGGTAATACATATGGTACAACTACAGTGCAATGCAAATAAATATAAGATAAAGTGAGAAGTAATAGTAAATAGTTTAATAGTCTAAATATAAAGTTATGAAACTTCACTTTGCCCTCAATTTGCCAGAAAACAAATTATAGATTAATGAGACCAAAGATAGCCCGTTAGATATACACAAGACGAATTATATCTCATGTTTAACCACTAACGTTAGACTAGAGCCACCAGAGCCAGCGGCACACGTCAGAAGCACTAGCCGAGGTAACGGCTGTTCCAGGCGGGGTACATGAGCGCCCGCTGATCTCCTGGATGTCACAACTCCAAAAACGTCAGATCAAAATTTTAAATAGGCGCTATCTTTATAAATAAACCACAGATTTGATCTTTAAACTACATTGTTGACTGAAAAACTATTAAAACTGCATTTCGTGACACCATAACAGCAGTATTTTTACATTTCGCGGCTTTTCTCCTCTGAACGTTACTATTACTAATTATATCATGATGACCAAATACAACCAGAAACAAATGTTCAGTCTTGTGAAAGGTAATTCCTCGAGACCTGTTTTCAATTGTGTGGTGATTTGTAAAGTCATAAGCAGAACACAAAACAGGCATTTTTCTCAATTCCCGGTATGAGAGGTATGGGAAAGTTGCACGCTCCGGCGGCCGTCTATGTCAGCGTCTGTGTAAAGTTTACTCTACAGCGACACTAGCGGCTGGCTGAACAAATCGCTCGTCCTGCAACGCGAACGGGGGAAAACACGAGGGATTTGAATGGGACGTATGTATCGATACTCACGGCTTAAAAGTCGGTACTTTCTTGGGAAAACAAATATCGATTTATATCGCAGAATCGATTAAATTGCCCAGCCCTAATTATCACTGTAAAGCTGATTTGAAACAATCTATATTGTTAAAAGCGCTATATAAATGAAAGTGACTTGACTTGTGGGTGGGTGCCATAATAAGGGACCGCAATTTCTAATGTGAAAGGCTCAGACTCAGACTTGCTGAGAACTGTGACTGACATGACATCATGTAGAAGCCTAAATCTTCTGATATACTTGTCATAAATGTCATATCTTAATAGTATGCTCCACAGAGCCTGGCGGTCTACTGTGCCAAAAGCCTTTGCCAGGTCTATAAAGGCTGCCTTTGTCCACAGCATTCTTCCTGTAGTTGATGTGCTGTGAATATCATGTCTGCTGTACCTCTGGATGGGCAAAAGCCACACTGTGATTCTGGGAGGCAAGGACACAAGCAAGGACTTTTCTTGTTGTGTACAAGAGCGAGATGCCCTGGTAATTTCCACATTCAGCCTTGTCCCCCTTCTTGAATATGATCACTATTAGAGTGTCCCTGAGCTCTGAGGGAAGTTCCTCTTTTTCCAAGACCTTGAGGAGTTGGGCATGAATGTAATACAGGAGCTCTGATCCACCTTCCTTTAAGATCTCAGCAGGGATCCCATCTGGACCGGTGGCCTTGTTAAGGCTCCTGATGGTGTCTTGAACCTCTGTAATAGTTGGAGGTTCCCCCATGTCTTCTCTGATGGGACTTTGGGGGATGTGTTTGGTTCTTGGAAGTGCTCCTTCCATTAGGCATTAATGGACTAGTTTTCCTTCAGCAGCTTCTGTTTTTTTTTGTACAGGGTGTTTGGTAGCTGGTAGCTTGGACAATAGATGGCCTTGGTAGCATTGAAAAAACTTGCCAGTTTCTTGATTTCCACAGCCTTTTCTCTCCACCAAGAGTTCTTTAACTCCCTCACCTGTCTCTGGATATCCGCCTTGTATATGGAGCGAGCCACCCTTTTGGCCTTGCAAGTTACATAATTATGTGAGGCATGAAAGGCTTTCCTTTTCTTGTTGTAGAGTTGTTCAATCTCTGTGTGATTCTCATCAAATTAGTCATGGTGTTTTATGGACTTGTATTTAAAAATGGTTTTGCAGGTAGCAAGGATGGTAGACTTGAGCAGACTCCAGTGCCCTTCGATGTCATCAGGGTATTCTTGTTGGAGGCTTTCCCAAAGAGAGGCCTGAAGGTTCAATCCTGGTTGGATCTGCTTCTTTTGAGCTCTCCTCTTCCTCTTGAGTTTGATTGACATTATGGAACGGATAAGGCAATGATCTGTCTAGAGGTCATCTGTATGGACCATGGCCCTTGTGATGTTTATGTCCCTGGCTCATACAATGACATTGTCAATGAGATGCCACTGTTTGGAGAGGGGGTGTCTCTAATATGCCTTAAATTCATTTTTCTGGTGAAAGAGAGTGTTAGTAATAGTGAGGTCGTACTGAGCACACTTGCTGAGAAGTATAACTCCATTAACTCCAAGTCTCCATAACTTCCTTTCTGATAGTGCCCTTCAAGGTGTTGATCCCTGCCATTGAAGTTTCCTAGGAGAGTAATCTTATATTCCCTGGGGATTCTCGACAGTGTCTCATCTAAGCAGGCGTAGAAGGTCTCTTTTACTCTTTTAGAGTCTAAAGTAGGGGCATAGGCACTCACAACTGTTACTATCTGGTTGTTGGCAAGCACAAGACGGATGGTCATGAGATACTAATCCCCAACTTCTCCACGGGAAGTTCATATAGGTGTCTAATAATGACCACCATGATAAATCCAACACCACAGATCCTGGTCTCATCAGCACTTTTTCCTTTCCAAAGGTGTAGCCGACCTTCTCCTTTTTCAGTTGGATGGCTAGGTCAATCCTGTATCTTCTCAGTTCTCTAGAGATGATTGCGGTTCTCCTCTCCGGTCTAACACTGGTTGCTCTATCCATCAGTGTGCGCTCATTTCAGGCTCCAAAGTTTATAGTTATGTGTTTCTGACCGCGAAGGGTGATCCCTCTGGACACGGTAATCCATCAGGAGGTTTGAGGCGGACTATTTTTAGGGCACCTTTTCTAGGCCTTTCCCCACATGAGATGAGCTACACTGAGTCTAGCACTCATTGCCTAATGTGCTAGTTTATGACTAGGAGCTTCCAGATCTCATAATCCTCCCCCGTCGCCACTTTCTGGTCACCATAGGACTTAAACCGGGATGTTTGGGTGGATTCCCAAAAGGACGCCAGTGCGTGATTTTGTTTAGCGTGGGGAGACTAGTGTACGAACAGCCACCACATGGTCCTTGACAGATCTGGGTCAGAATCCAGTGGCATGGAGTCCAAGATGCCCTTTTCCGCCTTCCCAGTTGTTGTGATGCTCCCCGAAGGCCAGCTATCTTCCTCTGCCAGTTCCACCATTGAGTTCCAGTTCCACCGTTAGTGTGTGTGTCTTTGGGCGTTGCTCTTGGGATCACAGGACCACACAAGCCTCTCCACCATGACAAGGTGGCAATCCCCAAAGAGATCACACACACACGCACACACACACACACACACACACAAACACGAGCACACACACACACACACACACACACACACACACGCGCACACACACACACACATGTCTGGTTCGCTATCTTTGTGGGGACTCTCCATAGGCGTAATGGTTTTTAGACGGTACAAACTATATATTCTGTCCCCTTACACTGCCCCTGTCCCTAAACCTACCCATCACAGGAGACATTCTGCATTTTTACATTTTCAAAAAAACAAGTAAAAACATTACTTAGTGTGATTTATACGCTGTTCTCCTCATGGGGACCGCTGGCTGGTCCCCACAATGTAGGTGATCTCAGGTTTTACTATACTTGTGGGGACATTTGGTCCCCACAATGTAATATAAACATGAGCACACACACACACACACACACACACACACACACACACACACACACACTCACACATGTTTACTGCTATCTAAAGCTATCCCTTCCATAGATGGTTTTTATATTGTCCAAACTGTATATTCTCTCTCCTTACACTAACCCGACCCCTAAACCTACTCATCACACTTGACATGTGTGATGTTTTGCTGGTTGAACTAAACTGATTCTGAAGGCTCCTGTGTGAAGATCCCATGTTATTGTTTCAGTAGATCAGCGTATCCACATTGTTACAAACAGAGTCTCATTGTCGGTGTTTCCCGGGAAAATCTTACGGGGTGAAGAGGTCAAACACAGAGAGGTGTGTGTGTGTGTGTGTGTCTATTTCCGGGTTACGATGTCTCCATGGAGATGATTGACAGGGTCAGTGTGGCCACTCTGACATCCCATAATTTCCATCCCACCTGCCTCTCTCACTCTCACGTGTGTTTTTCCTGAGTCGCTCTCATCCGTAAACCTAGTGAACGTCCTCAGGAAACACAGGGTGTGTGTGTGTGTGTATGTGTGCGCACAGATGAACCATTTCCCTTCTAGTCCCCAGGTCACCGTTAGGGTTTCCTCTCTCACAAACACCGTCACAACTCTTGACTGTGGTCAAGTGTGTGTGTGTGTGTTTGTGTGTGTGCTGGTCCGTCATCACATCTATAATGTCGCAGTAAGTTTTGCTTTTTCACATTTCATCTTTCTGACATTCTCTTGTTGACAAATAACATGAACTTTTGGTTGATCAAGGCTAAACTGCATATAGGACACCAGGGCTAGTTGTCACGTGGGGAAGTTTTTGAGTCAGAAATACTTGTTTTCTCTAGCAGTGGATTTGGATGTGGGAACATCTACAGTAGTTCTGTTGTAAATTGGTTGAACATTTTTGTGTTTTCTTGTGAATTATGTTCTTAAAGCTAAACCTATATTATCACTTATTTTAGTTATACGTTATTTAGACATTTTACTTATAAGTAACTACGTCAACTTTTGACATTTAGTTGCAAACTTACTTATACTTAGAATGTCTAAAGTGGAGCATCGAAATAAAGTGTAAACCTTTTTTTTTTTTTTTGGGGGGGGCAAGTTGTCAATGTGTGTTTTATATCTGGTTATTTTGTAGAATTGATCCCCGGTCTGACCTGTATGTACAGTATAAGGAAGGGAACTGTGTTTTAGGTCTTATAACTGCTTATTTTTTTCACCTGCAATGTCACAAATGCATTTTTTAAAAGTACAAATATTCAGGACGTTGATGACATGATTTGATATGTCACATACACTGACACTTTTACAGTATATCTACATGTGTGGAAATATGTGGTTTTAATGGACGTGTTTTGAAGCCTGTTGTGATGTATGTTTGTGTGTGTGTGTTGGGTGAAATACTTTTTTATGCAATTTTCTTGTTTTTGCTCTCTTCTTCTAATCATAAATCTAACTTTGATCCATAACTGTAATATTGTTTGTTGTCATTGTATGACATTGACTGTTTGGATCAAGTTACAGCATTTTGAATTTAAAATTTTACCAATTAAAAATGTTACAATCATTTTTAAATTCTGAAAAAAAATAAGAAAAGTCAAGCCACATTTATTTATATAGTCCTTTATACAGTACAGAATGTTTCAACGCAGCTTCACAGAAGAACTTCACTGCAAATGATGATGTTCTTCCTCAGTGTCTCTGTCTCGGTTTCTAACACTAATATCTCAACATTCTGAATCAAGATACATTTACTGGCTGAAGATATTAAGTCTTGTTTACTGAAAAATATAAATAAAATTAAGTGAGTTTGTGCATTAAACAAGACCCTACTTGCAGATATTTGTTCTTATTTTAAGCACAAATTTCTTAGAAACTGTGTGTGTGTATGTGTCATGTGAGTGAGTGCATTAATGTGTGTGTGTGAGTGCATGAGTGTGTGTGTGAGTGAGTGAATTAATGTGTGTGTGTGTGACTGAGTGTGTGAGTGTGAGTGTGTGAGTGTGTGCGTGTGTGCGTGTGTGCGTGTGTGTGTGTGTGTGTTTGTGTGTGTGTGTGCGTGTGTATGTGTTTGAGTGTGTGTGTGTGTGTGTGTGTGTGTTTGAGTGCATGTGTGTGTGTGTGTGCGTGTATGTGTAAAATCCAGGCTGTAAAATCCCCTTTTTTATCTTGCCTGCTCTTTCTTTGTTTTCTCATTGTTTTAATTTGTTCAGAGTGTGTGAACTTGTCTTTATTTGCTCACTTGCATGTTTGTGCATGCGTGTGTGTGTGTGTGTGTGTGTGTGTGTGTGTGTGTGTGTGTGTGTGTGTGCGTGCGTGCATGTGTGTGTTCCCGAGGGTAATGCACTGTTGTAATTACTGGTTACTGTTCCTTTTCTCTGAACACAGTCTTGATTAAACTCAGTGTTAAATGAAAGTGCTCTGGCATTCTGATCAGGTAACGACATGAATGAGCGTGTGTGTGTGTGTGTTATTCTCTTGAGTGCTGTAAACCTGTAAAGACGGATCTTTGTGAAGCATTGATCTATATGTCTTCTGATTTGATGGGCCACTCTTGCACATGCTTGCACATGCGCACATTCTCCCAGTCCCTCGCTGACGCTTTAAACTCTTTACTTGAAGCCTTTATATATAATGCATTATAAAGATATTCATAATCTACATTATAATGCATCATATCTTTTCATAAATAATTGTAACCAAAGTTAAAATGCATTATAATATATGATATTATATATTAGTTATATAATAATTATAACGGTTGTTTTTCTACTTCAATATTTCACATTTAATTTTATGTGATATTTGCTGTTGTAATTGTTTGTGAAATTTGCATGCAATTTCTAAGTGAAAATAGATTTTTCGGTGCACTTATTTGCCGTCATAAATTGTGCGTGTGCGTGAGGTTTTAATGGATCTGAGGGTTTCGATCATTATGAGTTTAAAGCCTGCAGGAAAACATTGATCTCTAATATACTGGGACTGGGTTTTGGCTTCGACCTGTCAGTCAAAGAGAAGCCGTTTTTCATGATATCAAATTAAAATTGTGTCATTTACTCACTTTCCTGTTTATTTTGCTTAATACAAAAATAAAATAAATAAATAAATAAGACTTAATATCTTCAGTTATTTAGCTTCCAAGTAAATGTATCTTGATTTAAAAATGTACTGGAAAACACTATTTTGTTTTAGTGCATTTATTACGAATATCATTTCTTGCACCGCTTTTAATACCAGATTGAAACTGTGATGGAATGAATGTTGGCGCTGCAGTTGAAGTCTTCTCAGAGATCAATAAGCGTGTGCTAAAACACATGATCTGCAGTGCACACGGGTCTGGCCTGAGGGCCACACGAGAGCCTGATCATGATCAACACAAATTCCCTTTCGTCTCATGAAGGGTGTGGAAAACAAGTTTTGTTCTTTGTCATTGTGACTTTTTTTATTGGAACATTTGATCAGTACTTAATTTTGTAAATAATTTCTTGCTTTGATGACATTCATAATCAGCAGGGGCGTAGAATTTAGCAGGGACTACCAATATCCAGTGACACTGATATCCCTAGCAATAATTTCGATCAGAACTTAAAATATATTTATATATTGATGTCCTTGTCCCCACCAAATTCAAAATCAAACCTACGCCACTGATAATCAGTATTTATATCATATTCGTAATCTGTATTTATATATTCTGGATTTTAATATCCAGTAAAAATATACCATATTTACCATAAAAGCAATAACTAATTTACAAAACTGCTTTAAAAAGATAAGAATATATCTGTAAGCACACACGCACACACGCACACACGCACACACACACACACACACACACAGACACACAGACACACACACACACACAGGTTTGTTTTTGTGATTTATGAGGACATTCCATAGGTGTAATGGTTTTTATACTGTACAAACTATATATTCTATCCCCTTACTCACACACACACACACACACACACACACACACACACACACACACACACACACACTGCCCCTGTCCCTAAACCTACCCATCACAGGAGACATGCTGCATTTTTACATTTTTAAAAAACATTGTTTTTTATGTTTTTTAAGCTATTTGAAATATGAGAACTCATATTCGTAATACCAGTGTAATATGCATGTCATTATACACATTTGTGTCCTCATATATCACAAAAACAAACACACCCACGCACACACGCACACACACACACACACACACAATACATTTAATTTTTGCAGGTAAATGTTATTTACTTTAGGTTATAAGACATGAACTCATTCAAAATATGAATTTTTGTAGAATTGTGATGTCGATTAATATTTTTTATTTACTAAATAGATAACTGTAAAAAAAAAAAAAAATTTAATACTTTGTAATTTTTCTGTAATTAATGTGGGATAAACGACCCTCTCGGTTACAGCACGCGGCTCGGCGACGCTGAATGTTCTTGAAACCTGAAACTGAAATCATCAGAGGCTGTTTCATTTAAATGTACATTTAATCATTAAGCGGATGATTTTATCCTGAGCGACTTACAAATGATGAGAGCAATAGAAGCAGTTAAACTAACAATTGGGCAATAAAGTGCTGTGACGAGTCCAAGGTATTCCAGCACAGTATTTTGTTTTAATAAATAGATATAGCATAGCAATACATGCAGGACATCCGCTGTGTTCACAGACTCCAGAGCACGAGCAAATGAAGAAATGTTCTGGAGGACAGGGGAAGTACGTAGGTTGCTGGGGTTGCTCCACTTCCAGCATGTGGCGTGATTTACGAGTGTTAGTAATAGTAGGGATTTGGAAGAACATAGTAAAGCAAGGTCACGACAGATAAGAGCAAAATATATGAAAGAGGAAGGAAAGAAGAAAGCACTGCATGAGTCGCTGGCTTTATATGATTCGTCTTCAAACTAAATATCACACTCTCATTTTTTCATTCTGCTTATCGTTATAAAATATTTATTCATTTTTTTTGTACATTGTCTATTGCAAATTGGTCAAAATAAGTACAGCCCTTGAAAAAAATTAAATAGGTAAAACATTTTTTACGGTGTCCTTGTTACATATGTTACATGTACTTACTGTAGTAATTACAGTAAATTATGCATACTTACATGCAGCTAACCCTAATCCTACCCTAACCCTATAGTAAGTACATGTGGTCAATTAATATTACTCAATTAATATAAATATTAATATTACTAAATATATAATTACACTGTAACAATGACACCTTAAAATAAAGTGTAACCAAACAATATTAAATGTAAAATATATTGTTTTTAATTTTCAGAAATAACTGTGCTACAACAAAGTGTGAAATTTCAAAGGCACATTTTGTTCTGGTTAATTCTTCAAAGTAATGTGCCAAATTACATGGAATTGTTGTAAAATATTTACACAAATAATATATATTTGTGTATAGTAAATCGTCTGAGAGAAACGCAGAGGGTTTTAGGACCCTGAGCAACACAACCAGAAGCTTCCCCAGACGAGAGAGAGAGAGAGAGAGAGAGAGAGAGGACAGAAGAGTGGTTGTGTGTGTGCTGTCAGTGTGTTCCCCGCTGAGGGCTCGAGCACACACCTCTGTGAGACCTGACACGAGTGTGTGTGTGTGTGTGCGCGTGAGTGTGTGTGTGTGCTGGTTTGTGCGGAGCTGTGACACACAGGAGGGAATGACATGAACGCTCATGAGAGGAAGCGAGGAAGAGACCTGTAAGAACACACTGCCAGCATGTGGACATGTTTACACACACACACACTCACACTCACACACTCACACACAGCTCCAGAAGTGTGTGTGAGCGATAGAGTTGGACAGATGCTCGAGTCTCGTTCTGATGCCTCTCGTTTGTCTTTCAGACGTGGACAGCAAGTGTTCCTGAGAGCGGACGACACTCCTGTGCTACACTCCCTACAGGTAACAACACCTGTTCATCACTCTATCACTCTGTCACTCTATCACTATATCACTATATCTGTCTATCACTCTATCACTATCACTCTGTCACTCTATCACTATATCTGTCTATCACTCTTTCACTCTGTCACTCTATCACTCTAGCACTATATCTGTCTATCACTCTATCACTATCACTCTGTCACTCTATCACTATATCTGTCTATCACTCTATCACTATCACTCTATCAGTCTATCACTATATCTGTCTATCACTCTATCACTATATCTGTCTATCACTCTATCAGTCTATCACTATATCTGTCTATCACTCTATCAGTCTATCACTCTATCAGTCTATCACTATATCTGTCTATCACTCTATCAGTCTATCACTATATCTGTCTATCACTCTATCACTATATCTGTCTATCACTCTATCACTCTGTCACTCTATCACTCTATCACTCTGTCACTATCACTCTATCACTATATCTGTCTATCACTATATCACTCTATCATTATATGACTCTATCACTCTATCATTATATCACTCTATCACTATATCTGTCTATCACTCTATCATTATATCACTCTATCATTAATAACTCTATCACTCTATGACTCTATCACTCTATCATTCTATCACTCTATCACTCTATCTCTATCACTCTATGACTCTATCACTGTATAACTCTATCATTTTATCACTCTATCATTCTATCAATCCATCCATCCTTCGTTCTGTCATTCCATCTATGTATGCATCTATCTATTTATTTATATATGTGTATATATATATATATATATATATATATATATATATATATATATATATATATATTCAATTCTATTAAATTCACATTTACTTGTACAGTGCTTTTCTCAACACGCATCATTTAAAAGCAGCTTTACAGAAACGCATGAGTCCACATTACAGTTCACAGAGATCTGTTATCAGAGGAAAGTTATATATTTCAGAAATGTACATATACAAAATCACAGTTAGCGGAACATTTATTCATTTAAACAATGTAATAATGTAAGGCAGAAACAACGAGCTCATTGAGGTAATGAACACTTGTTTGTTAACACTTCTGTCTTCACTTCTGTCTTCACTGTGTGTGTTTCTCTTGATTTTGTCCAACACATTCACGTATGAATTTGAGGTTGTTTTCTTTCTTAAGAGGAAAGACTTGAGGATTAATAGACAGAAAACAGATGAATGATTTACAGAGGAAACAGGTCGAAATCAGAAATGTGTGTGTGTGTGTGTCTGTGTGTGTGTGTGTGTCGGTGTGTGTGTTTGTTTGACCTCATCGCAGCTGAATTCATATCAGCAGACTTTCTGATGTTATCTCATAAACACACGCAGACAAACAGAACGTCATGCAGAATGTGTTGAAATGAGCCTGATAGTGTGTGTGTGTGTGTGTGTATGTGTGGGCATTAGCATTCAGTGTAGCTATTCAGAGTTCCTATAGAATGAAATTCACATTTTTCTCTTTGTCCAAACCTTTCTCTCAGTGGATCGGTGGATAGTACTCTCTCTCTCTCTCTCTCTCTCTCTCTCTCTCTCTCTCTCTCTCTCTCTCTCTCTCGTTTGCTGTAGGCGTGTACAAAAAGGACGAAAACCAGTTTAGTCAGTGTTGGTATTCAGCCAATCAGCTTAAATGACAATGTAACCTGTAGAATGCAAACACACACACACACACACACACACACACACACACACACACACACACACACACACACATACACTCTACTTGCGCTCTGGGTTTCCGTTCCTCACGGAGTTTATAAGGTAAATCGTTTAAATCATGAAATAACTCTAAATAATCCCTTATATGGACTCTGAGGGAGAGAGAGAGATATTGAAGATTCATGTGTGTGTGTGTGTGTGTGTGTGTGTGTGTGTGTGTGTGTCTGCATAAGAGTTCAGCGATCCAGCAAATGATCCTCCTTTCATTCTCTAATGTTGTTCAGTTTCACTTTATAATAAGGTTGTGTATGTAACATTAAGTATAGCATTAGTTATCAAAAACTAACAATAAACGTACAGCTTTTACTCATCTTGTAGATTCACTGCCGTGTTTGTCTTGTATTCCAGTGTCTAAACATTCTTAAATCAAGATACATTTACTGGAAAAGCAACACACACACTCTTACGCAACGACTGAAGGTATTAAGTCTTGTTCACGGAAGAATGTGTAAAATGAAGTGAGTTTATGGTTAAAACAAGGCTAGAGTAAGAAACTTAATTCAAAGGAAAAACAAGATTATTTTCTGGCCCCATTGGCAGATATTGTTATTATTTGAAGTAAAAACTCACGTAATTTGGATCAAATGTCCAGTGAACAAGAAGACTTTGTGTCTGCACTGATTCTCCAGTAAATGTATCTCGGTTTATGAATGTTTAGTGCTGGAAAACAAGACATGATCACTGTTCACTGGAAAA
>JAULUF010000119.1:875000-887500 GCA_031834385.1 Semotilus atromaculatus | reverse complement strand
ATAATCCCCCTCCACCAAACAACCCCACACCATAATCCCCCCTCCACCAAACAACCCCACACCATAATCCCCCTCCACCAAACAACCCCACACCATAATCCCCCCTCCACCAAACAACCCCACACCATAATCCCCCTCCACCAAACAACCCCACACCATAATCCCCCCTCCACCAAACAACCCCACACCATAATCCCCCTCCACCAAACAACCCCACGCCATAATCCCCCCTCCACCAAACAACCCCACGCCATAATCCCCCTCCACCAAACAGCCCCACACCATAATCCCCCCTCCACCAAACAACCCCACACCATAATCCCCCTCCACCAAACAACCCCACGCCATAATCCCCCTCCACCAAACAACCCCACGCCATAATCCCCCCTCCACCAAACAACCCCACACCATAACCCCCCTCCACCAAACAACCCCACACCATAACCCCCCCTCCACCAAACAACCCCACGCCATAATCCCCCCTCCACCAAACAACCCCACGCCATAATCCCCCCTCCACCAAACAACCCCACACCATAATCCCCCTCCAATAAACAACCCCACGCCATAATCCCCCTCCACCAAACAACCCCACGCCATAATCCCCCCTCCACCAAACCACCCCACACCATAACCCCCCCTCCACCAAACAACCCCACGCCATAATCCCCCCTCCACCAAACAACCCCACGCCATAATCCCCCTCCACCAAACAACCCCACGCCATAATCCCCCTCCACCAAACAACCCCACGCCATAATCCCCCTCCACCAAACAACCCCACACCATAAATCCCCCCTCCACCAAACAACCCCACACCACAATCCCCCTCCACCAAACAACCCCACACCATAATCCCCCCTCCACCAAACAACCCCACGCCATAATCCCCCTCCACCAAACAACCCCACACCATAATCCCCCTCCACCAAACAACCCCACACCATAATCCCCCCTCCACCAAACAACCCCACACCATAATCCCCCTCCACCAAACAACCCCACACCATAATCCCCCCTCCACCAAACCACCCCACACCATAACCCCCCCTCCACCAAACAACCCCACGCCATAATCCCCCCTCCACCAAACAACCCCACGCCATAATCCCCCCTCCACCAAACAACCCCACGCCATAATCCCCCCTCCACCAAACAACCCCACGCCATAATCCCCCTCCACCAAACAACCCCACGCCATAATCCCCATCCACCAAACAACCCCACGCCATAATCCCCCCTCCACCAAACAACCCCACGCCATAATCCCCATCCACCAAACAACCCCACGCCATAATCCCCCCTCCACCAAACAACCCCACGGCATAATCCCCCGCCACCAAACAACCCCACGGCATAATCCCCATCCACCAAACAACCCCACGCCATAATCCCCCCTCCACCAAACAACCCCACGGCATAATCCCCCGCCACCAAACAACCCCACGGCATAATCCCCCTCCACCAAACAACCCCACACCATAATCCCCCGCCACCAAACAACCCCACGCCATAATCCCCCTCCACCAAACAACCCCACGCCATAATCCCCCTCCACCAAACAACCCCACACCATAATCCCCCTCCACCAAACAACCCCACGCCATAATCCCCCTCCACCAAACAACCCCACGCCATAATCCCCCTCCACCAAACAACCCCACGCCATAATCCCCCCTCCACCAAACAACCCCACACCATAATCCCCCTCCACCAAACAACCCCACGCCATAATCCCCCTCCACCAAACAACCCCACACCATAATCCCCCCTCCACCAAACAACCCCACGCCATAATCCCCCTCCACCAAACAACCCCACGCCATAATCCCCCCTCCACCAAACAACCCCACACCATAATCCCCCTCCACCAAACAACCCCACGCCATAATCCCCCCTCCACCAAACAACCCCACGCCATAATCCCCCTCCACCAAACAACCCCACGCCATAATCCCCCCTCCACCAAACAACCCCACGCCATAATCCCCCCTCCACCAAACAACCCCACGCCATAATCCCCCCTCCACCAAACAACCCCATGCCATAATCCCCCTCCACCAAACAACCCCACACCATAATCCCCCTCCACCAAACAACCCCACGCCATAATCCCCCCTCCACCAAACAACCCCATGCCATAATCCCCCTCCACCAAACAACCCCACGCCATAATCCCCCCTCCACCAAACAACCCCACGCCATAATCCCCCTCCACCAAACAACCCCACGCCATAATCCCCCCTCCACCAAACAACCCCACGCCATAATCCCCCTCCACCAAACAACCCCACGCCATAATCCCCCCTCCACCAAACAACCCCACGCCATAATCCCCCCTCCACCAAACAACCCCACGCCATAATCCCCCCTCCACCAAACAACCCCACGCCATAACTGGGCACAGATTCTTCACAGATGTGTGTAGAAGCGGCTTCATGCCTAGTGCTTGATTTATACACCTGTGACCATGGAAGTGATTGGAACACCTGAATTCAATAATTTAGAGAGGTGTCCGAATATTGTTGGCAATATAGGGTAGATGTTTGCATCTGAAGTAAATTACGATTCTGATTTCTTTAGATCAACTTTTAATTGTTATGCATTAAATTCTAAATCAACTCAGAACACACAAAAAAGTGTTTCTTCGTTCAAACTCAACAGTTTTAAAAAGAAACAAATAAACTGCAGAGCGAATTCAACCAATGCAACTCTTTCTTCATCTTAAACTGATGTAGCTGCGTATTCAAATTTAAAGTAGATTAGCTCAACTGCTCCCTTTATGAAATAATTAGATTTTTTAAAGTGCAACAGCAGAAAACACAGATTAGTACTTCATAAATGGCAGCAATAAATTAGAGTTTTTTTCCTCAAATGCCTAAAGGTTTTTTATATAATGCATTATTAAAATTCTTAATTATAATCAGTCATGTTCTTGTGAATAAAAGTAACTGCAGTTATAATAGATTACAAAACATATTCACTGTGACTAAAATATATTTATTTGGTACAATATACAGTATATGATACATAATTTACATGAATTTTGAATAAATGTATTAAATAATTTTATAATGCATTAATTTAAGTTTATGTATTATCAAATTTTTTTCAGCCAAATATATATACATTTGTGTGTACGTATATATATGTTTATATAAATGTATATGCATACATCTTTATGTTGTTTGAGAAACATTACTGTGTGTGTTTTTGTCAGGCTTTTAACTAGTAGACTTGCCTTATTTTTAAGCAGAAATTCGGTTTCGTTCTTTGTTTTGAACTAGTGAAGCTTGTTAGTGTTAATGTTCTGTGTTTATGTTTATATGTGTGTTCTTTGCTTTTTCTTCTTGTGTATTTAGTTTTTTAACTCTGAAGTCTGATCTAGGAGGAAAAAGCAGCTTTTGAAATCTCAATTTTCCTTAATAGAGCGAGCGATTGGACAAATCAAACCTCTTTTCAGAGAGAAAGAAAAGCTGAGGTGAGGAGGTTTATAAATGAACTGATTTCAATGCAATGACATTTCTGGGGAAAAAAAACTTGTATGACTTTATATTCTTTCAAAAGATGTACAAGTTATGAACTGATTTTTTTTTTTTTTTGGGGGGGTTCCAGCTATCTAAAACATTGAAACCGAAATCAAACACAATCACACTGACCTTGAAGTTACTGCGAACTATCATTTTTAAGTTCGTTCATGTGGGTTCAGAGCTGAGCACAGATGAAGACGTGTATCTGGAAAGGTTAAATAAGAGTGATTCGATACCATCTAGCACGCACGTCAATATGAACAAAAGACACAAAGGACTTTACTCCAAAAACAACCGCAAATATAAACAAAGAACAATAATCTTCTCTCGAAGGAAGTCTGGAGTAGTTGAACAAGCAGCTCAGATCCTTCCTGTTTGGGAATGTGTGTGTTCTTAAAGACGCCATATTATGCCCTTTAAGTCTTGATATTATTTTTGGGCTTTATTAGAACAGGTTTTCCTGCTGTAGTGTTGATTATTTTCCTCATATTCTCCATTTTACAGCTCCTCTCTTCCCAGTCTGTCAGTAACGCTCTGTTTACTTCCTGTCTCTGTGAAGCCCCTCCTCCTGAAAAGCACACTGTGCTCTGATTGGTGGGCTGGAGCAGTTGTGATTGGTCCAGATTAGCTGTCGATCGGATTAGCTGAGGAGACGTGGCGCTAACACACAGCAGACAAACGGCTAGCAGTGACATTAGCGGCAATCAGCCTGTCACTCAAGTGGCCACGCCCTTAATTATGCAGAACTTTAAGGCTTAATATAATTTAAACGGATGAGTTATAAAATAATTCAGACTTAGATTTAGAGACTTAGAGCAGAAATAAGAGTAACAGATCGTTCAGACGAGCAGCGCTGCATGATATATAATAAACTAATAAAGAATAGTGTGAATCTGCTATTATAAAGGACGAGCTGAGCTGAGATAGATAGATAGATAGATAGATAGATAGATAGATAGATAGATAGATAGATAGATGTAGTGGTCTTTTTCTCTTTTCTGCTCTACTTATCTATGATTGATTACTCATGTCTGGTCCCTCACTAATGAAGAAGACTGACCCAGAAACACACGGCCTCATGGGAGTTGTAGTCCACCTGACCCTTCAGTCGGCCTCATACTCAGAGCCAATTATTAGACTTTCATAGCAGAGTTATTAAGCACCGGTGTGGTGATGAATCCGATGACACGCTCAACTCATCCGAGATTCGACTGGCTCGTCATGTTCAGGATCTGTAATTGATTGTCTTGTGTGCCGGAGTCTCGCAGGGCCGGATCTACGTCATGGTAAAGTCCAAATTCTGAAATCAATGACGTCACTATCACAGAACGGCAGGCGAAAACAATGGTAGATCCTTCACATAATTTACATTTATGCATAACTGACTTGCATTTAAGGAAAAATATTGTTGACTTTGTGCTCAGAATTTACTTCCATCCAAACATTCACAAGTACTGATTATTTTAGTCAGTGTTGTTTTACAGTGTTGTTTTACTTTTCAACATTTTTTAAAGGGTTTGCTATTTCTGTGTACAACACACACCAGACAGTCTGTGAGTGACTTTACGTTGTTGTGCTAAAGTTTCAATTATTTAAGAGTCTGAATTTGCTGCTTTTTCGTGTAAAGTAAATGAAAATGAGAAATGAAAAAGGCAACCAGCTGAAATAAAACAAGTGTAAGTTTTTAAAATATTTTATTTCAGTTTCAGTTTTATGATTTTTTTTTATTTAATGATTTTTTTTTTAGTTAATGATAACCCTGGTCAGAGAAACTTAAAATGGCTTCTATTCATACTTTTCAGCCACATGACTCAGAATATTCTAAAACGCTCGAGTCACGTGAACATTCTAAAACGCTCGAGTCACGTGAACATTCTAAAACGCTCGAGTCACGTGAACATTCTAAAACGCTCGAGTCACATGAACATTCTAAAACGCTCGAGTCACGTGAACATTCTAAACGCTCAAGTCACGTGAACATTCTAAAACGCTCGAGTCACGTGAACATTCTAAAACGCTCGAGTCACGTGAACATTCTAAAACGCTCGAGTCACGTGAACATTCTAAAACGCTCGAGTCACGTGAACATTCTAAATGCTCGAGTCACGTGAACATTCTAAAACGCTCGAGTCACGTGAACATTCTAAAACGCTCGAGTCACGTGAACATTCTAAAACGCTCGAGTCACGTGAACATTCTAAAACGCTCGAGTCACGTGAACATTCTAAAACGCTCGAGTCACGTGAACATTCTAAAACGCTCGAGTCACGTGAACATTCTAAAACGCTCGAGTCACGTGAACATTCTAAAACGCTCGAGTCACATGAACATTCTAAAACGCTCGAGTCACGTGACTCAGAACATTCTAAAACGCTCGAGTCACGTGAACATTCTAAAACGCTCGAGTCACGCGAACATTCTAAAACGCTCGAGTCACGTGAACATTCTAAAACGCTCGAGTCATGTGAACATTCTAAAACGCTCGAGTCACGTGAACATTCTAAAACGCTCGAGTCACGTGACTCAGAATATTCTAAAACGCTCGAGTCACGTGAACATTCTAAAACGCTCGAGTCACGCGAACATTCTAAAACGCTCGAGTCACGCGAACATTCTAAAACGCTCGAGTCACGCGAACATTCTAAAACGCTCGAGTCACGCGAACATTCTAAAACGCTCGAGTCACGCGAACATTCTAAAACGCTCGAGTCACGTGAACATTCTAAAACGCTCGAGTCACGTGAACATTCTAAAACGCTCGAGTCACGTGAACATTCTAAAACGCTCGAGTCACGTGAACATTCTAAACGCTCGAGTCACGTGAACATTCTAAAACGCTCGAGTCACGTGAACATTCTAAAACGCTCGAGTCACGTGAACATTCTAAAACGCTCGAGTCACGTGAATATTCTAAAACGCTCGAGTCACGTGAACATTCTAAAACGCTCGAGTCACGTGAACATTCTAAATGCTCGAGTCACGTGAATATTCTAAAACGCTCGAGTCACGTGAACATTCTAAAACGCTCGAGTCACGTGAACATTCTAAAACGCACGTGAACATTCTAAAACGCTCGAGTCACGTGAACATTCTAAAACGCTCGAGTCACGTGAACATTCTAAAACGCTCGAGTCACGTGAACATTCTAAAACGCTCGAGTCACGTGAACATTCTAAAACGCTCGAGTCACGTGAACATTCTAAAACGCTCGAGTCACATGAACATTCTAAAACGCTCGAGTCACGTGAACATTCTAAAACGCTCGAGTCACGTGAACATTCTAAAACGCTCGAGTCACATGAACATTCTAAAACGCTCGAGTCACGTGACTCAGAACATTCTAAAACGCTCGAGTCACGTGAACATTCTAAAACGCTCGAGTCACGCGAACATTCTAAAACGCTCGAGTCACGTGAACATTCTAAAACGCTCGAGTCATGTGAACATTCTAAAACGCTCGAATCACGTGAACATTCTAAAACGCTTGAGTCACGTGACTCAGAATATTCTAAAACGCTCGAGTCACGTGAACATTCTAAAACGCTCGAGTCACGCGAACATTCTAAAACGCTCGAGTCACGCGAACATTCTAAAACGCTCGAGTCACGCGAACATTCTAAAACGCTCGAGTCACGTGACTCAGAACATTCTAAAACGCTCGAGTCACGTGAACATTCTAAAACGCTCGAGTCACGTGAACATTCTAAAACGCTCGAGTCACGTGACTCAGAACATTCTAAAACGCTCGAGTCACGTGAACATTCTAAGATGCTCGAGTCACGTGACTCAGAATATTCTAAAATGCTCGAATCACATGACTCACAATATTCTAAAACGCTCGAGTCACGTGACTCAGAACATTCTAAAACGCTCGAGTCACGTGAACATTCTAAGATGCTCGAGTCACGTGACTCAGAATATTCTAAAATGCTCGAGTCACATGACTCACAATATTCTAAAACGCTCGAGTCACGTGACTCAGAACATCTTAAAAGGCTTAACATGAAAACCATGTGATGTCATGTGAAGACGATAGGTGTGTTCGACATCGGCTGCGGCTGGATGTAAGCGATCGGCGAGAGTAGCCGTGTGCCGGCGGGAGGAGCTGCAAACGGAGACGTGAAGTCGGACACTTTATGGTTCCCGTAGTGACCGCTCACGTGGTGTTTGCATACTTTATCACAGCTGAAGTGAAATAAATGCAATATTTGCTAAATGCACAGATGTTTCAGAGGCATTTTCATTCAATACTTTATGTACTGCTTCATACAGCGTCTGTTTGAACAAGAATAAAGTTCACCATAAGCCTACAGCTAGCCTACTATCAATGAAGTGGAATCGACGTTTTTTAATCAGTTTTATTTGGATAAACATGACACAATATAACATTGCGACTACATGAAAAGCGTGCTTACTGTTATAAAAAATTATTTGTGAGCTGTAGAGGAACTAAAGGTGTTCGAATAAACACGAAACACACGTGATCGTTGTCATGCGGTGAATCCGGCCAATCGTGGAACAGCTGTGTCGTCATCAGCGCTCGTGCAGCCCAGAGCAGCCGCTCTTCAGAAGCTGCGCTGGCTGAGTTCTCCGGCTACTCTCGAATCGCTCTCGCGGTACTTTGATGGCATACGTCACAGTCACGTGGCGTCGGCGCTGTATCAAGTCGGACAAAATTTCTAACCGGCATGCACTGCTTCAAGTCAGCCGCCGATCGTTCTGCGCAGAGCTGCATGAAGTCGAACAAGCCTAGTGAATTGTAACTATAGAAACAGATATGTTACTTGTTGGTTTAACTGAAGAGTCACCGGCCCACAGCCATTACATATTTAAAACAGTAATATTCTATACTAAACCTAAACTAATCTTGACAAACTATGTATCATTTGAAAGCTTACAATCTCTAGTTTTCATATTTGGTGATTTTCAAAATAAATTACAGAGGAGCCATAATTTATCAATTTGCAACAAGAATATTTTCATAGTGTTCTGGGACGTGTTCTTTTTATGTGTTTATTAGAGGTTGAATTCATATCAAAATCTTCCAAACTTCCCATACTACTTCTGAATAGGATGTTTACTTCATAAATTGTATGAAAATTGTGGAAATAATTGTTCAGATCACTCAAACCACATATGGAAATGCAGGCGCCCTTATATGGACAGTGATGGAGTCTGGTTGAAATCTAGTGGAATAGTTTAGTACTGCCCCCAAACAAACTCTCACTGAAAGCTCATTTTTTTATATATCAACCTAAAATTTGTTCAGATTTTTGGCTTTGATTTTCATGCAGTTTTAGAGTCCAACATGTTTTGAAAATATATATTTTATATAAAATATGAATAATTACATTTTTACATTGTACATTTTCATAGACTCAAACTTCTATATCTTTTTTTGTTTCACTTTCTTCAAAAATCTGCCAAATATCTTTGTTAAAACAAGACCAATCTTATGTCTATATTCCAAAGCATTCTTGAATTACAACCATTTAATTTCGGAATGTGCATTTTCATGTCTATTCCAAAAAAGGGGGGCTGAACCTTAAGGTAAAGTCTTTAGGTGTTCGACGAATAGATCACAGCTGTTAGACTGTCAGAATCATGGTTGCTACGATGAAAGTTGGTGGACTCTCTCTCTCTCTCTCTCTCTCTCTCTCTCTCTCTCGTAAAGAGTGTTAACAGATGTAATTTATCTGGTGTGGCGTTCAGGGGCTTGTTAAAGAATCTGTCCGTTTCTTCCGCTGAGATTTATGCACCGCTTAAATACAAAAGCAGAAAAGAATCACCTCTGCTTTACAGTCAAACAGCTCAAATACTGCGTGATGCTTAATGTAGCTGTGCGTGTGTGTGCGCGCGCATGTGTGAGTGCGCGTGTGCGCGTGTGTGCGTGTGTGTGCGTGTGGGGGTGTGTGTGTGTGTGTGTGTGTGTGAGAGAGTGTATTACTTGTATTGTTTACCCTTCATCAATATCCTTGTTGCTGAAATGACTTTAAAAGTCTATAAAAAAACGTAGTTTGGGTGTATTTATATATCCTGTTGTTGGGTATTATACTGAATATTGTGTTTTTTTGGTTACTGATTCTTCAACAGTTACGTTTAGTCCATCACGATTCTGAATATTTGGTTTAGTACCATTTTCCATGTGTCAAGACGTTGCTGTGTACTTGCTAGGGTGTTTCTGGATGTTTTCTGGTGAGTTTTGTGTGCTGTCGCTAACATTACATTACACTCTCAACTTTAACATTGCAAGAGGTTTGATCAAATCAATATCAGCACTAGTACTAGTGGAGATTGACTGTCAATAATAAAAAAATTATAACTACTGACACACACACACACACACACACAGCTGTATCGTGTAACTGGATTTGCCTGTTTTCCTTCATGCTGTGTTAAAGATTGCCGTAAGATTCTCACTGGCGGCAGAAACGGAGGCAAAGGGGGAACGAGTAAAAATACCCACACAAAAGAAGACAGAAGCACTCGCAGCATTAATCGCTGGTCTGTGAAAGAAGCTCCATTGAGCGGCTCGTCTCCGGAGGCTCGACACAACACACACTTTCTACTGATGAGACTCTGAGTACAGAGAGACAGAATGAGCAACACTTCCTCGCCAGCTGCGCTAATTCTCTTACACAGAAAGTTCTAGTAGAACCCGAGGGTTCTTGACTCCGTTTTAAAGGGGCCCATTCTACAAGATGTAAAATAAGTCTCTGATGTAAGTTTTAGCTGAAAATACCCCACAGATATTTTTATATAGCATGTTAAAATTGTCACTTTTTGAGGGCGAGCAGAAACACATTTCTGTGTGTGTGTCCCTTTAAATGCAAATGAGCTGCTGCTCCCGGCACAGAGGGCGGAGCTTCAAGAGCTTGTTTGTGTGTGTGTACATTTCTAAAACTTTTAGCCTTTTATGTTCGAACCGGAGTCGGACGAAGATGGAGAGCCTTTAAGAAGAAGTGACAACATAAAAAATGTAGTTTAAAAAAGTGAAATCATAATCAACCACCCCTTTGAACAACCCCTTTTGCCAAAAAACTTCTATATAAGGAGAAACGTCTTAAATTATTACATATATACTTTAATTTTTAATGGGTTATTAAAAAGAAATTGTGATAAAGTATATTTACGAGGTGCTTCATTCATAAAATTGAATTAAAAAAAATTAATTAGAACAAGAATATCTCAAACGATTTGGTCTTGACGAAGAAACAAATTTATGGCAAAAAAAAGGGAAACAGGAAGTGTGTTAAAACTGATTTTGATGAAACTGTGTGTTTGTTGTAGGAGTCCAATCATGTGGATGTGAATATTGTGAGTTAAAGTTATAGCGCCACCAACTGGCAGCAGGAAGTGTGTCACCTTCAAAATGCTTTGAAATCACCCTCTTATTTTTACCTGATTTACTTCAAACTTCATCAGTATAATATCAAGACACTGCAGATGTAGACCTGTGAAGGAATTATTGATATCTTAAATACTGTTGCCATGACAACACGCCAAACTTCAAAATTCTTTTTAAGACTCTTAGCATCAAATTGCATGAAACTCGACACACACATCAGAGCTGTCGACACTGGCAAAGCCTTAGAAACGGCCTTAGAACTTACTGCTCCAAAGGGCTTCATATGATTCACTCCAAACTTTCTCAACATGATGCCAATATATTGAAGATGCTAATTTGCAAACGGGTATTGGATATCTTGAACAGTGTTGCCCTGGTGAGGTATTAATTTAATGACAAAAAGTTTTAATAGTTTTTGTTTTTATTTTAGTACATCAAGTTAAACTAAATTAAAATGAGAAAAGATTAAATTTTTTATATTTTATTTTAGTATTCAGTTAGCGTTTATTTTATTTTATTTCATGGTCCTAATTTAAGTTTTAGTTTAGTTGACTATAATAACCCTGAGTCAAAGTCAAAGTTTGTGTATACAGCTGCAGATGATAACAGATGACCCGAGTGCTTTACAACACACCATAAAATACATCAGAATATCATAAAGAGAAAACTGAGACTGACACACAGATGAAAGAAGATCTACAAATAGAGACATACATTAAAAGTCATAATGCCTGTTGTGCCAATAAAGTACATTCAAATGGAATTTAACTTAATTGAGAGAGACAGACAGATAGAGAGACAGACAGACAGATAGAGAGAGATAGACCGACAGACAGATAGAGAGACAGATAAAGAGACAGATAGAGGACAGGGAAGAGGGAATGAGTGTGTGTCCTTGTAGAGATCAGATGACATAATCATCCCTCTTTTAATAACCTATTTTCCCTTAAACTCTCTCATTTCTCTTTTCTCTGTCTCCTGCTTTCTCTCTCCTTGTCTTCTCCTGTGTGTGTGTGTGTGTGTGTGTGTGTGTGTGTGTGTGTGTGTGTGTCTGTGTGTGTGTGTTCCACTGAAACAAACCCACGGCTCACAGTGAGAAACCACAGGATTGTCGTCCAGGGAAATCAGGCCCTAGCATTTGTGTTCACACTCATTACGGATTCACTTTAGATCCAATTCAGTTTACACTCCTGCAGCCGTTTAACTTTAACTCTACATTAACTCTGAGTAAATAATGACTGAACATGCTTTATAAACACACATCTGACCGACACAAGCTTCCAATGGAATAATCTTCCTCTCTCATTCATAATTTAATCGCCTGCTCATTAGGCCATTAACGAGATCTGAAGCACAGAGAGTGACTCTAGTTTAGATTTAAAAAAAAACTGAAACTGAATTAATCTTTCATTCGTTCTAACATCCATCATGTAGCATCACTTTCTATTCACACACACACACACACACACACACACACACACACACACACACACACACACACACACACACACACACACAAAAAAAAGTAATACAAATAGCTCAACACAACAAATGTTTCAAGTGGTTTCCCCAAATTTAACTACAAATTTAACTTTTAATGACTTCTGCAGTTTCAAAATTAT
>JAULUF010000119.1:827500-865000 GCA_031834385.1 Semotilus atromaculatus | reverse complement strand
TCCGCTGTTTGTTTCTTACCGGCTTTTTAAACTTTCAGCATGAGCAAAGGATTATGGGAAATGTAGTTCCCAAAGAACACCTTGAATGTAGTTCACTTCTTTGAATCAGATTTACAGTTTTTTACAGTCGCTAGGACCCATTTTTCAATACTTAAGTCACTTTTTCAAAACTCTTCACACAGTTCTCCTAACCAACGTTCAGCTCGGCACAGCAGTTCATTTCACATTCAAAATGCACTAAAACTACCAAATCACTTCATACATATCTCAAATCAACACATTCTTCCAGAACACTAGCAAAGTTTGACAGCTAACAAACACACTTTGTCACCCACAAAACAATAACATATAAATCACTAACAACAGGGAACTTTATACAATGTTTTCCATGTAAATGCTTTCTTTCTTCTACCTCTCTACTGTTTAGAATTCACTGCAATATATGTTAAAAGAATGAATCAGACATCATGCAGTTATTATATTTTATGTTTTTGGAGTAATTCCAAAGTACAAATGTTTGTACACACACCATCCACCGATACAGATACAATAGGAATCAGCTGTGGTTGGTCCAATTGTTTTTATACCATTTAATTTTTAGATTCTAAATATATTTCATTACAATATAACTGTAGAAATGTGGCAAAATGCTGTCTTGTTCAGTTTTGTATTATGTTATTGTTTTGAACTTAAGTTTAACAGTTCTGAGATCAGTGTGTAAGCATGTGCACATTGGCCTGTCGGTACACAGAGTTTTGGCGGTTGTTGTGTCGAAGTGAGAAAAGAATTAATGTAATTTGAAAGATGTAGTCATTGAATGCATTTTGTGCCAAAGCACTGATAAATGATCCACAGTTTAGCCCACATATACTTCTGTTGTGCTCACTGTGGGAAGAGTTTTGAAAAAGTGACCCAAGTATTGAGAAATGTGTCCTAGCGACTGTAAAAAACTGTAAATGGGGGGTATAAAAGTATAAAATCAATAATTTTATTCATCAAGGATAAATTAAATGTATCAAAAGTGACAGTAAAGACATTTACAATGTTACAAAAGATTCTATTTCACATTAATGCTGTTCTTTTTAACTTTCTATTCATCAGAATCAGAATCCTGGAAAATAAATTTACACTGTTTTCAACATTGATAATAATCATAAATGTTTCTTGACCATCATATTATCCTGATTTCTGAAGGATCATGTGACACTGAAGACTGGAGTAATGATGCTTTTGACTGGTAGTGTATATGAAGAGTTCAGATGCAAAAGCCTCTAAGTGCCATTTGAAATTTTCTTCTAGAATGATCATTTTTATCAAGATTGTATATTTATGTTCAGTAATTTCACTTAAATGACAATTAATAGGTAATCTTCATTGCCATTTAAGTGAAATTACTGAACTTAAATATACAATCTTGATAAAAATTATCATTCTAGAAGAAAATTTCAAATGGCACTTAGAGGCTTTTGCATCTGAACTCTTCATATATACTATTTATATATTAAATATTGAATAGTATCCTGGGGATTAACTTTATTTACAGGTGCAGATGTAGCTTTTCTCAGGCATAAAATGCACATAAATTGGAATGATAAACGTAATCGTGACAGGAACATAAAGTGTGTGTCTGTGCTGTGAGAATATTTGTGACATTGAATGTGAGTTCATATTTGTGTATGTGAGAAGTAAGAGTAAAGCGGTTTGGTGTGTGTGTGTGTGTGTGTGTGTGTGTGTGTGTGTGTGTGTGTCGTATTGAGCAGGATTTCCTAACGCTCTGTGTGCGGATATTCTCATATTGTTTTGGGTCGTTTGCTCAGTGACATCAACAGGAAACACTGAGCTCACGCTGAGAGGAGCTTTATCCGTGTGTGTGTGTGTGTGTGATGGGTCGGTTTAGGGGTCAGGTTAGTGTGTGTGTGTGTGTGTGATGGGTCGGTTTAGGGGTCAGGTTAGTGTGTGTGTGTGTGTGTGTGTGTGTGTGTGTGAGTGTGTGAGTAATTATGTAGGTGTGTAGTTTTTGAGAGGAGCTGCATCCGTGTGTGTGTGTGTGTGATGGGTAGGTTTAGGGGTCGGGATTAGAGTGTGTGCGTGTGTGTGTGTGTGTGTGTGTGTGTGTGTGTGTGTGTGTAAGTAATTATGTAGGTGTGTAGTTTTTTGATAAGTAGAGAAGTTTTATCCTATGTAAAGTTTTAATAATTGTATGTGCATGTGTGTAGTGTGTACACAAAACAAATTGGCTGTAGAAACAATTTTCATATTTAATTAAACGCATTACAAGCATTTCTTGGTAGTTAATTGTAAAAAGTTAGAAGGAATTTCTGAGTGAAAATTCTTTTAATAACATTATGACCTTCTGTTGTTCTAAACTATGACCGAGAGACAGAGAGACTGTAAATGATTGACAGGCAGAGAGTGTGTCTGATTGGCTGGCGTTCTGATTGGGGGCGGGCCGATCATAAAAATTTTGATAGTCTTCTTGACAAACTATTTTTTTTTCTATTCAGTTTAAGACTCAAGCTTCGGTTTTTGATTTACCTGTAAATGTGAGAGTCTTTGGAACGGATGCAGTTTAATTCCACTGGAAGTCTTGGACAGACGAATGTGTTTAGTGTCCAGAACTGATCCGGTCCAGAGAAGTAAATCACAGCAGAGCCTCAACAGGCGTTATTTCTTCAGTCAGGGAGTTTTGCACCAAAAATCTTGTTTTTTTGACCCCATTGGCAGATATTTGTTCTTGTTTTAAACATAAACTCACTTAATTCTGATACTTTTTTCATTATATCCTCAGTCATTTTGCTTCTCCAGTAAATTTAGAATGTTTAGATATTAGTGCTGGGAAACGAGACAGAGACACTAGCCATGTTTCCATCCACACGTTTTTATTCGCATTAAGGGATATCGAATGAAAAATGCCTTATGGAAACAGTAAAATTCGATTGAATTTCATGAATATCGACTGAAATGAAATACGGTCGGTCTCATCGGATTTTGTCTTGATCGATATACGGCTTATGCGATAAACGCTGATGGAAACGTTATTATGGCGCGATCCATTTTGCCTAGCAAAACTTAGTTCGCAAATGTTTGCTTGAATGTTGTGCAATTCGGTGAGAAAATGAATGGAAACGCCTTAACATGTCTCAAATCAATTCGATATACCAATTTGATCGCAAAACAGCATGTGACGTCATTACGCACAGGGTTTTATTCGCTTTAAAGCCGTTTGATGGAAACACACTTTCACCAGCTTTATTCGCATGAGGTTTTTTACCGAACTTCAGATAATTCGATTGACAAGTGGATGGAAACTTGGCTATTGACTAAGAAAATCAATTCTTGCATTTGTCCTGCTTTATTTAGCGGAGAACAGATGCAGTGATGGTGTGTGTGTGTGTGTGTGTGCGTGAGTGAGTGTGAGTGTGAGTGTGAGTGTGTGTGTGTGTGTGAGTGCATGCGTGTGTGCGTGCGTGTGTGTGTGTGTGTGTGTGTGTGAGAGTGTGTGTGTGTGTGTGTGTGTGTGTGTGAGTGCATGCGTGTGTGCGTGCGTGCGTGAGTGTGTGTGTGTGTGTGTGTGTGTGTGAGAGAGTGTGTGTGTGTGTGTGTGTGTGTGTGTGTGAGTGCATGCGTGTGTGCGTGCGTGCGTGAGTGTGTGTGAGTGTGTGTGTGTGTGGCCTGGTAAACCCTACGTTATGGGGACAAAATGTCTAAGTGATGTTGTTTGAAAATGTAAAAATGCAGAATGTCTCCTGTGATGGGTAGGTTTAGGGATAGGGGCAGTGTAAGGGGACAGAATATACAGTCTGTACAGTATAAAAATCATTATGTCTATGGAAAGTCCCCATAAAACATGAAAACACAACATGTGTGAGTGTGTGTGTGTGTGTGTGTGTGTGCGTGTGTGTGTGTGTGTGTGTGTGTGTGTGAGTGTAAGTGTGTGTGTGAGTGAGTGTGTGTGTGAGTGTGTGTGTGTGAGTAAACTGTTAGTGATTATAAATTGTGAAAGTGAGTAGATGAGTGTGTGTGTGTGTGTGTGTGTGTGTATGTGTGTGTGTGAGTAGATGAGTGTGTTCAGCTGAGGAGGTTTAATGTTGTCAGTCACATTTACACACTTGTTAGTGAAACAGTTAAAGCTTCAGTGATGAGTTTAAAGTTGTAGAATTGAAAGTGAAAACATAATTTTGGGTATGGGGGTAAGAGCAACCAATCAGCTTGTGCTATGTAGATAACCACATTGTTGCGACCAATCAGATACCTATCAGCCTGCACCATTCAGAGCTTCATGCCAGAACTATATAATATATACCGTAAAACTTCAAATAATAGCCCGGGCTTCTATTTGCCCAAATCGCCGAACTGCACCGGCTTGTATTTGAGACAAGTGTTGAGATTTAACACTTTATAATTTAGTGTTGAGATGTTGTTCATTGAGATGTTGTTCCTAGAGTCTCTAATCTCTAAAAATCTCCAAATGCTCCACGTGAAACTGCGGTCTTCCGAGCTTTTACTATCGTGTCAATAGATTTTGATTAATATGCGCGAGGGAGAGAGATCAAGACAGCGCTCGTGTTGTTTGAAGACGTGAGAGGGCGCGCGCGCGGCCGGGGCTCGCTCTCTCTCTCTCTCTCTCTCTCTCTCTCTCTCTCTCTCTCTCTCTCTCTCTCTCTCTCTCTGCTCGTTTGCGCGCCCTGTCAAGCGCAGCAGTCATTCTATTCTACATCACTCACCGATCAAAAAAGGCTTTGGTGGGACACAAATTTGCGTTGGCGGCCGCCAAAAAGCGGACGATCCGACGAGCATTTAGAAGAATACAACCCGAAACTAAAAAACAGACCCGGCCTCTATCTGAGACCGGCCTTTATTTACCCAAACCTGTCGCCACACCAGGCGTGTAAAAGAGACAGGCGTCTTTTCGGGACTCGGCTATTATTTGAAGTTTTACGGTATATGTGTTTGTGCTGCTGTTATTTCAGTGTCCTTAGAACTAAAGAAGAGAAACACTGCGTGTGTGTGTGTGTGTGTGTGTGTGTGTGTGTGTGTGTGTGTGTGTGTGTTTGCCAGACTATGTATTTTCATCTGTAAGAACACAGCAAGGTCACTTTTAGCCTTAAGTACACACACACACACACACACACACACACACACGCACGCACGCACGCACACACAGACAGGTCATCCCTTATCCCAGTCAAAAGATGTTTTCTCAGCTTTGTTTTTGTCCCCAGTGATGAATATCAGTCTTTAGACATATGCAGTGTGTGTGTGTGTGTGTGTGTGTGTGTGTGTGTGTGTGTGTGTGTGTGTGTGTGTCCACTTCCAATTACCTTAAAAGCTAGAAGTCAATGAAGATAGTAATGACCTTACACACACACATACACACACACACACACACACATGCACACGCACACACACTGGTGTTTGTCCTTGAAGTCTTTGCTGGGCTATAGTTATGTTGTTGTGAAATTTATGATGATGGTGTTTTTGTATAGGATACAGAAGAACCGTGTGTGTGTGCGCATGTGAGTGTGTGCGCGCGTGTGTGTGTGCACATGTGTGTGTTTGCGCGTGTGTGTGTGTGCACATGTGTGTGTTTGCGCGCGTGCGTGTGTGTTAGCGCATGTGAGTGTGTGTTTGCGCATGTGTGTGAGTGTGTGCGTGTGTGCGCGCGCGTGTGTGTGTTTGAGCATGTGAGTGTGTGTGCGCACACCTATACAAAAGCACCACAAAAATGCTTCCGTTGCCATAGTGATGAAAAGCCACGGAAAGAAAAAGTTTTTTTAACCATCCACACACTGATGATCTCTCTCCCTCTCTCTCTCTGTCTCTCTCTCTCTCTCTCAATTTTTCAAGTGTACTTTATTGGCATGTCTAAAATAAAACGGTACATCTGTTCTGCAGTGGCTGCGAGGCTGCATTCAAAATGTGTGCAATAACATTAGTGCAAATACTTGCAGAAGTACATCGAGTGAAATAAGAGATGTGTAAAATATGAACACATTGTGATGGAGGGCTTTATGATGTTATGAGTTTAGATGCTTTTATAGACCTTTAAAAATCAGGGAATATTTGCCTAATACTGTCCTGAGTTATTAGTTATTAGTTATGAGTTATGAGTTATTTATGGTGTGTTGATGTTCTTGTAGGAGTTTGACAGATGTTTTTCCCGTTTGGTGAATTCTTGATTTCGGATTTGGATCCCACACTTTTCTTGCATACCGGCATGGATTCTAATATTTTCAGCCAAATTTTAATGGAATATCCCTCTATGACATTGTTGCTTTACGAAATTGTTGCTTTCAAGAAGTATGTTAAATTATCGCTGGTGACAGATTGAGTCAAATGCTTTTTGAAAGACAATAAAGCATGCATATATTTTGCCTTTATCTTATATAACATTTAATAATCATAAATGTTTCTTGATCATCATATTATCCTGATTTCTGAAGGATCATGTGACACTGAAGACTGGAGTAATGATGATGAACATTCAGATTTGATCACAGGAATAAATTACACTTTACTATATATTCACAGAACAGCTGATTTACATTACAATAATATGTTTTACTGTATGTTTATAGCTTTGGTGAGCAGAAGAGACTCTTTATATCTGTTTTTCTGTCCGTCAGAGTTTTCTGATTCTGATTGTCTCGTCTTTTGTCTCTTCCGTTCACATTCTCTCCACGTCTGCTCTCTCATTTATCAGAGATTGAATTCTGTCCCGTCATTCCAGAACAATTTAGATACGCTGTTAAACTTAATTGAAATATCCTTTCTGTCTCCCCATGCTGTCTGCCTCTCTCTCTCTCTCACACACACACATACACACACTCTCTCTCTCTCTCTCTGTCCTTTAACGCTGCACATTTTTTCTCAGAATTCTCAGAGAAAAGAAAGAATAAAACTTTGTAAAATCCAATTATTTATTGTTTCTGTGAGTGTTTTTGTCTGTTCTGCTGCCAGGATCTGTCGTTTTCTCGCTCGTTTCATTAATTAGCGTTTGTTCTGTGTTCTCTAACGAGAGGCGAAGGTCCTGTCACACACACGTCATGTCCTTCATCGCCATGGCAACTACACATTACATTCCCGCCTCGACGCGCTATTTTCACACCAGTGCAGATACGCAAACTTATGGAAGGTTTCAATAGTTTGTTTTCTTTCTTTTATGCACTGCATGAACCTGAAGTGAAACACACACATATACGCTCATTCACTCACTCACACGCACACTCACGCACACTCACGCACACACACACACACACACACACACACACACTCACGCACACACTCATGCACACATGCACACACACTCAGGCACACACACTCACACACACACACTCACATACACGCATACTCACGCACTCACGCGCACACACACACAAACACGCACACACACACGCAAACACACTGACTCTCACACACACGCTCACTCATGCACATTCGCTTTCACACACACGCTCACTCACGCGCGCACACACACACACACACACACACACACACACACACACACACACACATCAGAGTGTTTGTAACATCAGACACAGGGTGACAGATGAAGAGAGACAGGTGTGTTTGTGTGTGTAATGGAAGTGTTACTCTGTCTTGAGCGTTTTTTAAATGATGGCACACACACAAGTGTATATGTACATTTTAAATGAAAGCAAATGTCAGTCTATGACCTTTCTGTGAGTATGATATTTTAAAACTGTACTCTGGGTGATTGTGTGAGTTTGTGAGGAAGAGAGACAGATGGAGAAATGCTTCTATGCTTTTTAATCTCTTTTTCTTGCTGGTTTTAATCCAAAATTGGTTTCAGTTGAACTCTGGCTTTAATTCAAATTGTAATATTAGTTTGTCTTTATACTGGTGTGTTTATCATCTCTTAGAGTCTTTATCTCGGTCTGTGTGTCCTTCAAAGTTAAGGATATAGATCATAGTTACTTATACGGGTATTATTTATTGTTTCAAAGTGAGTTTCTGATTTCCATGTCTTTTGTGCAGTACTGGTGGGTTTGCTTTAAGTTCAAGTTTAAGCTTTATTTGTCAGGCACACAATAAGTCAGTGGCAAATTATACATTGAAATACTTGTAGTGAGACATATATCAGATATGAGGGGAAGAGTGAAAAGAGATAATAAATAAGGAGATAAATTTAAAATATAATATTTAATATAATAATAAAAAAATTTTTTATCATTTATTTAATGTCATCAGAAGTCCATATGTATGTTAACGCCGTCAGTAGTGTGACTCTAGTTTATCATGTCAGTAATGCGACTGTAGTTTATCTTGTCAGTAATGCAACTATAGTTTATCATGTCAGTAGTGCGACTGTAGTTTATTATGTCAGTAATGCAACTATAGTTTATCATGTCAGTAGTGCGACTGTAGTTTATTATGTCAGTAATGCAAATATAGTTTATCATGTCAGTAGTGCGACTGTAGTTTATCATGTCGGTAATGCAAATATAGTTTATCATGTCAGTAATGCGACTGTAGTTTATTATGTCAGTAATGCAACTATAGTTTATCATGTCAGTAGTGCGACTGTAGTTTATCATGTCAGTAGTGCGACTGTAGTAATGCAACTATAGTTTATCATGTCAGTAATGCGACTGTAGTTTATCATGTCAGTAATGCGACTGTAGTTTATCATGCCAGTAATGCAACTATAGTTTATCATGTCAGTAATGCGACTGTAGTTTATCATGTCAGTAATGCAACTATAGTTTATCATGCCAGTAGTGCGACTGTAGTTTATCATGTCAGTAGTGCGACTGTAGTTTATCATGCCAGTAATGCAACTATAGTTTATCATGTCAGTAATGCGACTGTAGTTTATCATGTCAGTAATGCGACTGTAGTTTATCATGTCAGTAATGCGACTGTAGTTTATCATGTCAGTAATGCAACTATAGTTTATCATGCCAGTAGTGCGACTGTAGTTTATCATGTCAGTAGTGCGACTGTAGTTTATCATGTCAGTAGTGTGACTCTAGTTTATCATGTCAGTAATGCGACTGTAGTTTATCATGCCAGTAATGCAACTATAGTTTATCATGTCAGTAATGCGACTGTAGTTTATCATGTCAGTAATGCAACTATAGTTTATCATGCCAGTAGTGCGACTGTAGTTTATCATGTCAGTAGTGCGACTGTAGTTTATCATGTCAGTAGTGCGACTGTAGTTTATCATGTCAGTAATGCAACTATAGTTTATCATGCCAGTAGTGCGACTGTAGTTTATCATGTCAGTAGTGCGACTGTAGTTTATCATGTCAGTAGTGCGACTGTAGTTTATCATGTCAGTAATGCAACTAAAGTTTATCATGTCAGTAGTGCGACTGTAGTTTATCATGTCAGTAATGCAACTAAAGTTTATCATGTCAGTAGTGCGACTGTAGTTTATCATGTCAGTAGTGCGACTGTAGTTTATCATGTCAGTAGTGCGACTGTAGTTTATCATGTCAGTTGTTAGACTGTAGTTTAACATGTCAGTAATGGGACTGTAGTTTATAATTTCAGTAGTCAGGCTGTAAGTGAATGATGTATGTTGTTCGACTGTAGTTTATCATGTCAGTAATGCGACAGTAGTTTATCATGTCAGTAGAGGCTGTAAGTGAATGATGTCTGTTGTTCGACTGTAGTTTATCATGTCAGTAGTGTGACTGTAGTTTATCATGTCAGTAATGCTACTGTAGTTTATCATGTCAGTAGTGCGACTGTAGTTTATCATGTCAGTAATGCGACTGTAGTTTATCATGTCAGTAATGCGACTGTAGTTTATCATGTCAGTAATGCGACTGTAGTTTATCATGTCAGTAATGCGACTGTAGTTTATCATGTCAGTAATGCGACTGTAGTTTATCATGTCAGTAATGCGACTGTAGTTTATCATGTCAGTAGTGCGACTGTAGTTTATCATGTCAGTAGTGCGACTGTAGTTTATCATGTCAGTAATGCGACTGTAGTTTATCATGTCAGTAGTCAGGCTGTAAGTGAATGATGTCTGTTGTTCGACTGTAGTTTATCATGTCAGTAATGCGACTGTAGTTGATCATTTCAGTAATGCGACTGTAGTTTATCATGTCAGTAGTGCGACTGTAGTTTATCATGTCTGTAGTGCGACCGTAGTTTATCATGTCAGTTGTGCGACTGTAGTTTATCAATTCAGTAGTCAGGCTGTAAGTGAATGATGTCTGTTGTGCGGCTGTAGTTTGGTCTGGCTGTATTCTACAGTGCATGTGTCTCCAGTGTTTCTATGGCGACTGGGGAGGCAGTGCTGTTGGAATAACAACCAGAACCTTTGAACACCGACCGGCCGCATCGAACAACTTACAAACACCAACGTGAGTCAAACTCTTCCCCTCACACTCTGTTAGAACAGAATAAATGCTGATATATAAAACCAGTGAGAAAATCAGACTCTGAACATATATGTGTCAAGTTAGTGATTGTTTTCATCATATTATATATATTTTTTAAATATAATAAACAAATCTTAAACAACTAAACTAAAGCTCTTGCAGTTGCAAAATGAAAATTTGAATATGTACCATGCATGTAAACGAGGCTTGTTTGCTCTGTGCTTGTGTGTGTGTATTATTCTCATCTGAGTGTGTGGGTTGTGTAGGCACAAGAAACTGTGATTAGCAAGCTCTCTCTCTCTCTCTCTGTCTATCTCTCATTCTTCTCTGTTCGTTAGGGTATAAAAATACATGCTGTTGTCAGGTGTTTTATGAGAAATGTTGCACATGATTGGAGCAGCTGTAAGTCACAGATTATAGACGTGAAATATGATTCTGATGAAAAGCATTTTATGTTTTCTCTTAGCAATTACACACAAGCACATGTCCATGTTTTTGTCTTTTTGCTTGGTCATTTTACAGGATAAAGGGAAAATACAGACTGTCCTGTGTGTGGTCACAGGTGTGATGTGATTGTCTGTGCTTGTTTTGTCTTTCCCTTGACATTTCTGTAATGTAAATGAGTTAGAAAGGTTAATGAACCCAGCTGGACTTAATAATAGACCTCTCACACACACACACACACACACACACACACACACACACGACATATCCTTATATTTACACTCCTGCATTACACATCTAGTGCAGGACAAATGTTAAACAGCTTTGTTGGTTTTCATCATCTCAGCGGTCGTAATCGTCCACTCACTGCTTTATTTGCATGTGTCTTGCAATTCCCTCTTCCACCCTTTCATCTTGTTGTCCGTTTTATCCTTTATTTCTCTCCTCCTCTGCCGGACTCCCCCTCACTCTCTCTCCGCAAACACTGTTAATCCTCCTCTTATGTAGGATTTTATGCAGCAGGGAATCTGGCAACCTTTCGCCCTTTAATTGTGAGTGCTGTTCTCAGATCAGCTTCGTTTTCTGACCTGCTTCAACTAAATGGCCACTTGAGTGTTTTGGAAATAATTTATTCTAGTTTTTTTTTCAGCTTGGTGAAATGTTGCTGTTAAAGCCAGAACCATTACACTAGTGTAGATGGAAATGCTTGAGAAATAGTCCTATTGTGTGTACTTAACATGTTCTTGTGTTACTGAGTCAAGAGTTTCCTTCAATTGTCATTAAACTATGTGTCATTATTAGGGTTATTATAGTTAAATACAACTAAAAACATAAAATATGTTATCAAAAGTACAATAAAATTAAAATAATAAACATAATTAAATTTTTTTTGGTTGCATACAAATGTTTTCTCAATTTCATTTAGTTTAACTTGATGAACTAAAATAACTAAAGTAAAAATGTATAAATTCTATATAAACATATTACATATAAACATATACAAATATTTGATAAAAATGTCAAACAAAATTAGTAAAACTTTTAAAAATACAAAATAACTCAAAATATTAATAAACGCTATAATAGTATCTCAGTTACACTAAAATAACACGGGTCATTATTCAAGTAGCTATTAACTAAATAACCTGAACTGTTGCTGCTAATCACTAGAAATAGTATTTAATAATGTTTTATTCATATGAAATATTTTATTTGTATATTCATGTTTATACTTAATATTTACTATGTATTTAATATTTATTAAAAATATATATTTATACCTTTAATATTAGTTTGTATATTCATTTTTAGTGTCAGTAATGTACTACTAATGGTTTTGTGTTAAGTTGTAGGTTGTTCCCTGTCCTGTGTTGTACAATTAGCAATAAAAAAATAAAATTAATAATAAATAACGGAAATTGAAACGGAAGAAAGAACACATGGTACTACATATTTAACATTTATTTATAAATTAAATATAATATAATATACAATTTTTTTTACAGTTTGTTTGTACATTTTTACCTTTAATATTGTACTTAATACATTTCGTATGCTATTTAGCCTATGTATGTATAATAATAATAATAATAATAATAATTGATTATAAATAATTGTATTGTCTAAGAAAAGCATTCATTTGAAAATAAATTATTATGTCTTTTTGCAGCCTGATGACAGATGCAGATACAATGGGATGTTTATGGGACCCTCAGGCTTTCAGTATCTTATGAGTTTCATATTAAATTGGGTGTGAATCGTGTTTTAATAACGTTTCATTGACAAAGTGCTCGCTAAGAAAGAGAGTTAAAAATGAGACCAGCAAAGCAGAAAGAACGAGAGCCGATGTTTCTCGCATCTCTCATGTTGTGCTTCAGAAATAGAACAATAAGAAGTGAAAACCTTGGACCAAACTCAGTGTTTCTAATGATCCCAGAGACTGTCGGTAAATCCTGACGGTGACCTTCATCTTCCATCGCTCGCATTCATTTATCATCCGTGAGTCACGGCATGTTTAATATGCTCAAATTAATCAGACCAATCAGACAAGCTTGAACCGGTTCACAAACATCATCTCATCAGAATCTACACAAGTGAAAATTCTCTTTCTGTTTTTTAAAGTTAATTAGAAACGTTTGAACAGTAACTCATCGTGTTTTGTCGTTCAGGCAGAAATATTCACAGTTTGATGCATGAGCGTAATATATATGCTAATCTAATGTACATACCTTTTATCATGTATGTGGAAATTGGACTTCAGTTTCATAATTTATTAATTCCCATTATGCACGATGAGCATTTCAAACAGGTGTGGTAGAAATGTATTTTTCTTTCTTAGAAATTGCATTATAAAGATATTAATTCTCTGATATATTGCATCCAGGACCTTCTGTTTTATTTCACATTGCATATAAAGTTTGGTTTAAAGGTGAAACTATAAATAATATATTAAGTATTGTATATATATATATATATACATATATATATATATATATATTTTGAAATACTCTAATATTCTATTTATAATTAAGGTGTATAATATACTACAAGATACTATAATATAATATAATATAATATATAGACTATACAACTATGTATAGTATATTAAGTATATTATAAGGCATTTGAACACATCATGGACACTTGCATTATGTTGACATGTTTCTAGTAAAGCGTTGGACTTCTCTCTGTATCTCTTGCTGATATTTTAAGCTTCAGGATTTATGAAGCACTGAAGTATTTACACGTTAAAGGTCTCATTGTGCCACTGGTTTTATTCTTTTGGTTAATTTGAAATGGTAAAATAACACAACTTGACCTCGGTCCCAGAGGACTTGTGGGTAATAAAGCTGAGATCAGTGTTGTCTTAAACTCCCATCATGCTCTGCTGCCGAGAGATTGATCCTGATTCTGGAGGAGAGAGAAGATATTTAGACCATCAGACGCTGGATTAAACAGACATGAGCGGTTTTATTCTAGAGGATATTTAAGGACAAACACTCAAGTACCTTTTATAAACACTCTTCATTTTTAGGATACACACTCAATGCAAGACAGCACAGATGAACAGGGTAAAAAAACTTAGACATCACCATATTTTTCCAGATTAGTGATACTATTAAGTTTTACAAAATGTTTTTGGTTTTTAGAAGTTTTCTTAAATTGTTTTGTTAAAAAAAATGCAAATGAGTCATTATCTAACTAAAAATGCACTCATTTGCATGTTTCCTGAAGATAAATCTGAACATTGATTAAAGTCAATTTCAAAATTCTTGTTTTATTTTGTTGATATTTTAGAGATAAAGGTTTTTACTGAGGGGATTTTGGATATCTCTTTTTTATCACTCTGAAAATACTGTCAATAGACAGAAAAAATTTATTTCACTATGTTTTTAGGAATAAAATGTTATAAAAATCAGGCGAATGATGTTATGAACAAACCCCTCAGTAAAATCCTTCAGAATATAGATATGAATAAAACTGTAAGTTTTGGTGTATATAAGTGCTGCTGAGGTGGAGGACAAAACTAATTTTTGAGAACATCTAATCTGCTAGTAGTTATTTAACATCTTAAGCCATCTTATTGTTCGCTTTCGTTATCCCATTGCGTTTGTTAACTCTGGGATGAGGTGTGGTCTACGATCATGTCTATAGTGAATCAGAGCCCTGTAGAAGGTGTGGTCCCATCTTATTTTAAGCATGCTTTTGTGCAACCTCTTTTGAAAAAAAAAAAAAAAAAACAGGTTTAGACCAGCTATTAAATAATTACAGACCAATTTCTAAACTGCCCTTTCTGGCTAAGTTATTGGAGAAGGTTGTTCTTAATCAACTCTCAGCTTTTTTTAAGGAAAAACACATTTTTTATATATTTCTGTCCAGTTTTAGGTCTCAACACAGCACTGAAACTGCCCTTCTCAAATTGACAATGATCTGTAGACTCTGGGAATTGTGCGTTTTAGTGCTTCTTGACCTTGACCTCGTTTGTTTGAGTCAGTTCTTTTGAGTTAGTTCATTTGAGTCAGTTCGTTTGCATCTGTTCATTTGAGTCTGTTTGGTTGAGTCTGTTCGTTTGAGTCATTTCATTTGAGTCTGTTCGTTGAGTCTGTTTGTTAGTGCGGCCTTTGACACTGTGGATCATGGAGTCCTACTTGACCGTTTGAAGGAGTGGAGTGGGTTTAGGGGACTTTCTTTTAAGTGGTTCTCCTCCTATTTCTATGGAAGATCTTTTGCAGTGAAGCCTTATATCGTCTTCTCAGCCTTTTTCCTCAGGGGTTCCTCAATGTTCATGTCTTGGTCCTGTTTTATTTTCCCTATATATGCTTCCTCTGGGATTAATCTGCCAAAAATATAATGTGTCCTAGCATTGTTATGCTGATGATATCCAGCTATATGTGCACATGAGATGTAATGACGACTCCAACATTACATCTATGTTTGAGTGTTTGGATGAAATAAGGGCATGGTTGGCTGCTAATTTTCTGCAGCTCAATGAGTCAAAGTCTGAAGTCCCCCAAAGTTAGCCAAACAGCTTTCTTTACATCTGGACCCCTTAGCCACTAATGTGAACACCCAAGCGAGGAACCTTGGTGTAATTTTTGATTCGGACAAACAAGTTAATGCCATGGTTAAAAGTAGTTTCTATCAATTGCAGAGCATCGCCAAATTGAAGAGAATTCTGTCTTTTAAGAACATGGAAACTGTCATTCATGCTTTAATTTCATCCAGATTGGATTATTGCAACTCTTAATGTTTGGGATTGTCTAGAAAGTTGCTATCAAGGTTGCACAGGTAAAAGGTCTGGCATTTCTGCGGTGCTTATCTCTTTGCACTGGCTTCCTGTTGATTTTAGAGTCCAATATAAAGTTTTGACAATGATTTATAAAGGTTTGCATGGTCTTGCTCCGTCTATTACAGCATCATAATTCCACTCGACCCTTAAGACCATCCCAGAGTTTTCTCTTACATGTTCCCAAATCACGGTTGAAAACCAAAGGAGATCATGCATTTTCTGTGGCCGCACGTCTTTGGAATAGTCTTCCTCTGCATAACAGATCCTGTGATTGTTAGAATGTTTTAAATCTATGCTTTAAAACACTCCTCTACGCTGCGGCACACAATCGCCCCTAGGTTTTGGGACACTGATCAGTGTTGTATACTGAGCCATTGTTTTGTGTTGAGTAATGTTAGTTGAGTGTTTATTGAGTCATTTTTAGACATGTACAGCACTTTGGTCAACTTCTGTTGTTTTTAAATGTGCTTAACAAATAAATGTTGATTGATTGAACACGTCTTTTAAAGAATGTATATTGTAATGAAAATCTACAGACGCAAACAGATAAAGTGCTATAAAAAGTGTATTTTGGATGTTTTTTTTTCCATAAGTCTGAAACAACACTTTATAAAAAAACAGCCAAGTAGCCTAAAATCTCAAAATTTACTAGTGCATGAAAAGACTGTAGTGTCTTGCCTGAAGTACATGAACAGGACGGTTACAGCTACACGCTCGATTTCACGTGCCCTTGCATTTCAGAATGCTGCATTACAAAAATGAGTGCAGATTCACAATGCAACACATACTCAGCAAAAGCTTCCTACAGCAGCATTAGTGTAAATAGTCTTCATCTTTGAGTGTGTGTATGTGTATGTGAGAGAGAGAGAGAGAGAGAGACGTATATAATGTTCAATTTATAAGCTCAGTTGTTACATGATTTCTGTATTAAAATCTTTTTTTATTTATTATTATTCCCTATTTATTTTATATTATTAATAATATTTAGTTTTTATATATTTCTTTATTTATTTTTGCTATATCTACCCATAAAAAAAAAAAAAATATATATATATATATATATATATATATATATAGTATATATATAATACTGTTGCCTTTGGCTTGCTCAGTTGGGGATATTCAAATTAATTAACCAATCATTAATACCATTGATCAGCCCTACCAAATGTGGATGGTTTTTCCAGTAATAAACAAACATTGTTATGTTGTTTTGATTGATACTGTAAAGATGCTTTGATACAATCTATATTGTGAAAAGCGCTATATAAATATACTTGACTTGACTTGACTTGACTTTTTTATTTCGTTTTATAATTACAATTTTCTGACTTCATATTTTTGTCATGCCAATAAAGCTTTCTGAATTGAATTGAATGCATTGAATTGAGAGATAGATAGATAGATAGATAGATAGATAGATAGATAGATAGATAGATAGATAGATAGATAGATAGATAGATAGATAGATAGATCATTTCTTCACCTCTTCTTCCAAACATATTTTTTGTTCTATAATTAAGATTTTAAACCCGTTTTTGTTCTTTGGAGTGTTCTGAAGATAATTGACGATAATTATTTGTAATTATCTATAAAAATAGGTCTGTAGTAAAGCCGGGGTTATTATAGTTAACTGAAACTAAAACTAAAACCTTAAAAACATTTTTGTTGCTTTAAATAAAATAAACGTTAACTAACATAAAAATATATAATTTTTTTTTTACTTATTTTATTTCTTTGATAAACAATGTTTGTGTGTGTGTTTGTGTGTCTGTATGCGTGCTTGTGTGTTTGTAATGTTCGTGATCAGAGTATAAAACACACACACACACACACACACACACGGACTAAAATTTGTCCGTGAGAGAAGAATCTGATGTTTTGTGGAGTTCATGAGAAATCTGAGACTAGTTGTCTGTATACCAGCTGACATATGAACACAAATGTGAACTGTCTAGAGTATGTGGTTGTGTGTGTGTGTGTGTGTGTGTGTGTGAGAGAGAGAGAGAGAGAGAGTGAGAGAGAGAGAGAGAGAGAGAGAGAGAGAGAGATGGATCTGTTGAGAGAGGTAGAGTTGCACCTGCATCTGAAAATCTCTTCTTCTCTTCTTCCAAACATATTTTTTTGTCCTATTAATTGAGATGTTGTTTAAACTCATTTTCTTTTTTCTCCCTCTCTTTTTTTGGAATGATCTGAACATAATTGGTGAAAATTATTTGTAATTATCTTTAAAAACAAGCTAAAGTAAAGCCAACACACACACACACACACACACACACACACGCACGCACGCATGCACGCACGCACACACACACACACACAAACACTAATTGGTTGGGCGCAGGATTCCTTTCATCAGTTCAGAGATGGTGAGTTGAGTTTAAAGATCGATCTATGGTTTGAAACCGTCATATTTTAGTGTAAAATATTATAGTTTTTTTCCCCTATTTTCTATTTGTATAATTTTAGTTTGTTTTAGTAATTTGTTTGTGTGTTTTTTGTGTCTGTATTTTTTTTTTTTTTTGGTGACACCTTTCAATAAGGTTTTGTTTGTCAACATCAACTAACGATGAGCAATATATAAATATTTTAAAGCATTTATTAATCTTTTTAGATGTTGGCAAAAATCTAACTGTTGATTGATTGTTTATGTTAGTTCTCTAGTTTACAGATACAACATTTGATTTTAAATGATGTATTAGTAAATGTTGAAATTAACTTTGTCTAAGATTAATCAATTCTGGAGAAGAAGTTAGTTTATGTCACCTAATATATATTTTTATATTTTTATATTTTTATTTGTTTAATAGTTTAATAGTTTGGGTTATTTTAGTATTTCAAGTTAAGCAATAAACAATGAGAAATGTTGCCATGGCAGCTAACTTAAAATAACCTTCTTTTTATATTTCTTTTATTTCAGTTAGTGTTTATTTTATTTTATTAAGTATCATTTTTTTATGTTTTAGTTTAAGTTAACAATAATAATGCTGCTCATAATTTAAACTAGTTGAACTAAACTCAGGCTGCTCTTTTGATAAAGCAGTTAAAGGGATAGTTCACTTTGAAATGAATGTTTGGTATGTTTTATCTTACCTCAAGGGCATCCAAGATGTAGGGTGTCTTTGTTTCCGCAGTAGTTTCAGTTTTGATATTTTTAGGTCAAACCGTTGTTGTCTGTCAGTCATATAATGCAGGTCTATGGTCACCACCTCAAAGAGCATCACAGAGAAGTCCAAATTAAACATGATTTAATGACTCGTAAATGTAAGTACACATTGATGGCCTAAGACACGAAACGAGCGGTTTGTGTGAGAAAACGAACAGTATTTATATCGTTTTTACCTCTTGTAACCACAGACACGTCCAAGTGATCTGAGGGCGCGGGCGCTTCGGTCCAGAAGTGATCTCTCGCGCGTGTACGTCACTCGTTGTTTACACAGAGATTTCGGAAGTGTTACCTTCTAAACTCTAAACATATTTAGATATACAGGAAATCACAATGGAAGACGATTTCGATATATCAACAGACAACGTTGAATTTTTTCATGACGTAAAATGTTTCATGTTTCGTGACGTACACACGCTTGTTTGGGTCATTTGTTTGGGTCAGTTTGTTTGGGTCAGTTTGTTTGGGTCATTTGTTTGGGTCAGTTTGTTTGGGTCAGTTTGTTTGGGTCAGTTTGTTTGGGTCAGTTTGTTTGAGTCAGTTTGTTTGGGTCAGTTTGTTTGAGTCTGTTTTTTTGGGTCATTTGTTTGGGTCAGTTTGTTTGAGTCAGTTTGTTTGGGTCAGTTTGTTTGGGTCAGTTTGTTTGAGTCTGTTTGTTTGGGTCTGTTTGTTTGAGTCAGTTTGTTTGGGTCAGTTTGTTTGGGTCAGTTTGTTTGGGTCAGTTTGTTTGGGTCATTTGTTTGGGTCAGTTTGTTTGGGTCAGTTTGTTTGAGTCTGTTTTTTTGGGTCATTTGTTTGGGTCAGTTTGTTTGGGTCAGTTTGTTTGGGTCAGTTTGTTTGACTGTTTGTTTGGGTCAGTTTGTTTGGGTCAGTTTGTTTGAGTCAGTTTGTTTGGGTCAGTTTGTTTGAGTCAGTTTGTTTGGGTCAGTTTGTTTGAGTCTGTTTTTTTGGGTCATTTGTTTGGGTCAGTTTGTTTGAGTCAGTTTGTTTGGGTCAGTTTGTTTGAGTCAGTTTGTTTGAGTCTGTTTGTTTGAGTCAGTTTGTTTGGGTCAGTTTGTTTGAGTCAGTTTGTTTGAGTCTGTTTGTTTGGGTCAGTTTGTTTGGGTCAGTTTGTTTGGGTCATTTGTTTGGGTCAGTTTGTTTGGGTCATTTGTTTGGGTCAGTTTGTTTGGGTCAGTTTGTTTGGGTCATTTGTTTGGGTCAGTTTGTTTGGGTCAGTTTGTTTGAGTCTGTTTGTTTGGGTCAGTTTGTTTGGGTCAGTTTGTTTGAGTCATTTGTTTGAGTCTGTTTGTTTGAGTCAGTTTGTTTGGGTCATTTGTTTGGGTCAGTTTATTTGGGTCATTTGTTTGGGTCAGTTTGTTTGGGTCAGTTTGTTTGGGTCATTTGTTTGGGTCAGTTTGTTTGGGTCAGTTTGTTTGAGTCTGTTTGTTTGGGTCAGTTTGTTTGGGTCAGTTTGTTTGAGTCATTTGTTTGAGTCTGTTTGTTTGAGTCAGTTTGTTTGGGTCAGTTTGTTTGGGTCAGTTTGTTTGAGTCATTTGTTTGAGTCATTTGTTTGGGTCAGTTTGTTTGGGTCAGTTTGTTTGAGTCTGTTTGTTTGGGTCAGTTTGTTTGGGTCAGTTTGTTTGAGTCTGTTTGTTTGGGTCAGTTTGTTTGGGTCAGTTTGTTTGAGTCATTTGTTTGAGTCTGTTTGTTTGAGTCAGTTTGTTTGGGTCAGTTTGTTTGGGTCAGTTTGTTTGGGTCAGTTTGTTTGAGTCATTTGTTTGAGTCTGTTTGTTTGAGTCAGTTTGTTTGGGTCAGTTTGTTTGGGTCAGTTTGTTTGAGTCATTTGTTTGAGTCTGTTTGTTTGAGTCAGTTTGTTTGGGTCAGTTTGTTTGAGTCATTTGTTTGAGTCTGTTTGTTTGAGTCAGTTTGTTTGAGTCATTTGTTTGAGTCTGTTTGTTTGAGTCAGTTTGTTTGGGTCAGTTTGTTTGGGTCATTTGTTTGGGTCAGTTTGTTTGAGTCTGTTTGTTTGAGTCTGTTTGTTTGAGTCAGTTTGTTTGAGTGTGAAAAATATTGTGTTACTGTTACATGAAAAGTTACAGTAATGTCCGTATGAATGTAAAGTTGTTCATTTAAGTTTGTTAGTTCCCAGCACTGAATCCCTCGATGTGTTCATTGCTAATTTGCTAAAAGCGTTTCTCGTTCTGTCTCGCTCTCGTCACTGGTTAATGGCTCTTCTCTTTATGGATTTCTCGGGTTAAGTGGATGTGCTAATGAGCCGTGCTGACGAGGTCAGTGTGCTGGAGGTCAAAGGTCAACCCCCTGTCAGCTTCATAGAGAGATGAGCTCCAGATCCATCAAAGTGAGAAAGCTGGAAACGAGGGAGTAGAGAACGACAACATTAATTTCCTTAATGGTGTGACATTCCCAGAGGCTCAGGGTTAAACTCATCATAGCTATATTTCCAGAGGATTCGTTAACCTTTGACCTTTCAATGCGGTGCAGAGGGTATAAACGATTTATTTATCTGTGTGTCTGTGTTTTATTTTCCCAGGATGCATTGCTGCAGTTGGCCTCCATTGTAGATGTCAGCAGCCTTCAGACGACCATCAAAGATGTGCTCAGAGTCGTCCTGCCAAACGTGGTGCGGTAACACACACGCACGCACACACGCACACACGCACGCACAGTAATGTTCTTGCTGAATGAAAATATAAAAGTAGAAATTTTTTATAATTAATTTCTTTCACAAAAACATTTAATTTGCAAGATTCAAATATGCTAAATACATTCAAAAACTGAAAATCTGTTGTGCAAGACACTCTTCTCTGATCCTCAAATACATAAAACATCAGCCTTTATTAATAGGGTTTTTTAAGAAAAGAAAACTGTATTTAAACTGTATTAAATTGTAAGTGTTTAATTGTGGTTTTTACAGTAAATTTACGGTTTAATCCTATAAACCTTGTGTGTAAATGTTCACTTTACACTGTTCACTGTACACACTGTAAATGTTCAGTGTGTGTACGGTGTGTGTGTAGATGTTCAGTGTGTGTAGATGTTCAGTGTGTGTACGGTGTGTGTGTAGATGTTCAGTGTGTGTACGGTGTGTGTAGATGTTCAGTGTGTGTGTAGATGTTCAGTGTGTGTACAGTGTGCATGTAGATGTTCAGTGTGTGTGTGTAGATGTTCATTGTGTGTACGGTGTGTGTGTAGATGTTCAGTGTGTGTACGGTGTGTGTAGATGTTCAGTGTGTGTGTAGATGTTTAGTGTGTGTTTGGTGTGTGTGTAGATGTTCAGTGTGTGTAGATGTTCAGTGTGTGTACGGTGTGTGTGTAGATGTTCAGTGTGTGTACGGTGTGTGTAGATGTTCAGTGTGTGTGTAGATGTTTAGTGTGTGTACGGTGTGTGTGTAGATGTTCAGTGTGTGTAGGTGTTCAGTGTGTGTGTGTGTGTGTGTGTGTACGGTGTGTGTGTGTAGGTGTTCAGTGTGTGTACGGTGTGTGTGTGTGTGTACGGTGTGTGTGTAGATGTTCAGTGTGGGTACGGTGTGTGTGTAGGTGTTCAGTGTGTGTAGATGTTCAGTGTGTGTACGGTGTGTGTAGATGTTCAGTGTGTGTGTAGATGTTTAGTGTGTGTACGGTGTGTGTGTAGATGTTCAGTGTGTGTACGGTGTGTGTGTAGGTGTTCAGTGTGTGTAGATGTTCAGTGTGTGTACGGTGTGTGTGTAGATGTTCAGTGTGTGTACGGTGTGTGTAGATGTTCAGTGTGTGTGTAGATGTTTAGTGTGTGTACGGTGTGTGTGTAGATGTTCAGTGTGTGTAGGTGTGTGTGTGTGTACGGTGTGTGTGTAGATGTTTAGTGTGTGTACGGTGTGTGTGTAGATGTTTAGTGTGTGTACGGTGTGTGTGTAGGTGTTCAGTGTGTGTAGATGTTCAGTGTGTGTACGGTGTGTGTGTAGATGTTCAGTGTGTGTACGGTGTGTGTAGATGTTTAGTGTGTGTACGGTGTGTGTGTAGATGTTCAGTGTGTGTAGGTGTTCAGTGTGTGTACGGTGTGTGTGTGTGTGTGTGTGTGTGTACGGTGTGTGTGTAGGTGTTCAGTGTGTGTACGGTGTGTGTGTGTGTGTACGGTGTGTGTGTAGATGTTCAGTGTGGGTACGGTGTGTGTGTAGGTGTTCAGTGTGTGTAGATGTTCAGTGTGTGTACGGTGTGTGTGTAGATGTTCAGTGTGTGTACGGTGTGTGTAGATGTTCAGTGTGTGTGTAGATGTTTAGTGTGTGTACGGTGTGTGTGTAGATGTTCAGTGTGTGTAGGTGTTCAGTGTGTGTACGGTGTGTGTGTGTGTGTGTGTGTGTACGGTGTGTGTGTAGGTGTTCAGTGTGTGTACGGTGTGTGTGTGTGTGTACGGTGTGTGTGTAGATGTTCAGTGTGTGTACGGTGTGTGTGTAGGTGTTCAGTCTGTGTACGGTGTGTGTGTGTAGGTATTCAATATGTGTATGGTGTGTGTGTAGGTGTTCAGTGTGTGTACGGTGTGTGTGTGTAGGTATTCAATGTGTGTACGGTGTGTGTGTAGGTATTCAATGTGTGTACGGTGTGTGTGTAGGTGTTCAGTGTGTGTACGGTGTGTGTGTAGGTGTTCAGTGTGTGTACGGTGTGTGTGTGTGTGTACGGTGTGTGTGTAGGTGTTCAGTGTGTGTACGGTGTGTGTGTAGGTGTTCAGTGTGTGTACGGTGTGTGTGTAGGTGTTCAGTGTGTGTACGGTGTGTGTGTGTGTACGGTGTGTGTGTACGGTGTTCAGTGTGTGTACGGTGTGTGTGTGTGTGTGTGTACGGTGTGTGTACGGTGTGTGTGTGTGTACGGTGTGTGTAGGTGTTCAGTGTGTGTACGGTGTGTGTGTAGGTGTTCAGTGTGTGTACGGTGTGTGTGTGTGTACGGTGTGTGTAGGTGTTCAGTGTGTGTACGGTGTGTGTGTAGGTGTTCAGTGTGTGTACGGTGTGTGTGTGTGTACGGTGTGTGTGTAGGTGTTCAGTGTGTGTACGGTGTGTGTGTAGGTGTTCAGTGTGTGTACGGTGTGTGTGTGTGTACGGTGTGTGTGTACGGTGTTCAGTGTGTGTACGGTGTGTGTGTAGGTGTTCAGTGTGTGTACGGTGTGTGTGTGTGTGTACGGTGTGTGTGTACGGTGTTCAGTGTGTGTGTGTGTGTAGGTGTTCAGTGTGTGTACGGTGTGTGTGTAGGTGTTCAGTGTGTGTGTGTGTGTAGGTGTTCAGTGTGTGTACGGTGTGTGTGTAGGTGTTCAGTGTGTGTACGGTGTGTGTGTGTGTACGGTGTGTGTGTACGGTGTTCAGTGTGTGTATGGTGAGACAGGAGGGTCAGCTCATTCAGATTCAGAGGTTTGGCCCCGATCTTCTCCAGCATTCTGAATGTGTTCTGAGAGAAACAGATTCTCCTGTAGGGTTTATTGATGTTGCATTTGCAGCAGTCTCAGGAGTGCTTTTGCTAGGAGTGCTGAGAAAACACACACACACACACACACACACACACACTGACGCAGTCATATCTGAGTGCTGTTTCTTTTATTGATTATTTTCCAACAGCGATACACACACTCAAGGACGCTTCAAACAGATGACAGCATTTCTCTCTCTCTCATACACACACACACACACACACACACACACACTCATTTCATTCTGCAGTTCTGTTTCATACTAATGGAAGCGCATTTCTGCCACATACAAAATCATGCTCTGGTAAGACATCGAAATTATCAGACTAAATCATAATTATGAGATAAAAATTCAAAATCATGACATTAAAAGTCAAAATTATGACTTACAAAATCGAAATTATGACTGGAAGTTATGACATAAAATGTTAAATTATGAAATATTATTTATATAATTGATATGTGCTATTAAAAAGTCACACTTATAAAGTTGAAAGTATGACATTCTAAATTTAAATTATGACTGAAAAAGTAAAAATTATGACTTTGAGGTTATGAGGGTTTTATCTCATAATTATGAATTTGAAGTCATAATTTTGAGCCTTTCTCTTAAATTTGGCTTTTTGTCATAGTTATGACAGTGACATAATTTCAAAATTGTATCTCATAATTATGATTGTCATAATTTCACATTTCTATCTCATAATGTTGTTAGTATATCATCCTTCCAACTTTTTATCTCATAGTTATGATTTAATATGTCATAATTTCACATTTTTAATGACTTAAACATCCATGTTGATTGTACTTAAAAATTTAAGGCAACAACTTTTCTCTTTTTTTAACAGTGTTAGACTGTTGTATTATGTCATGCATGTCCTGTGTGATTATGGTTTAACAGCATGTTAAAGTCAAACTGGGAATGAATAGTGAGTCCATCAGTCCTGAGAGCCGTATATAGAGCATCACTTGAGCGGTTCATGTAGCCAGAGGGGTTTAAAGCCCAATCATGTCCAAAACTTCTCCTGACATTTCTGACAAATTACCAGAAATCCGTCGGGAAAGCTGACTCTTACTCTGCTCTTATTAACCTCATGCAGGCAGGAGATGGATGCTCTCGAATGCAGATAATCCAGATGTGTGTATGAATGCAGATAATCCAGGCGTGTTTATGAATGCAGATAATCCAGGCGTGTTTATGAATGCAGATAATCCAGGCGTGTTTATGAATGCAGATAATCCAGGCGTGTTTATGAATGCAGATAATCCAGGCGTGTTTATGAATGCAGATAATCCAGATGTGTTTATGAATGCGGATAATCCAGATGCGTTTATGAATGCAGATTATCCAGATGTGTTTATGAATGCAGATAATCCAGATGTGTTTATGAATGCAGATTATCTAGATGTGTTTATGAATGCAGATAATCCAGGCGTGTTTATGAATGCAGATAATCCAGATGTGTTTATGAATGCAGATAATCCAGGCGTGTTTATGAATGCAGATAATCCAGATGTGTTTATGAATGCAGATTATCTAGATGTGTTTATGAATGCAGATAATCCAGGCGTGTTTATGAATGCAGATAATCCAGATGTGTTTATGAATGCAGATAATCCAGATGTGTTTATGAATGCAGATAATCCAGGCGTGTTTATGAATGCAGATAATCCAGATGTGTTTATGAATGCAGATTATCTAGATGTGTTTATGAATGCAGATAATCCAGATGTGTGTATGAATGCAGATAATCCAGATGTGTTTATGAATGCAGATAATCCAGGCGTGTTTATGAATGCAGATAATCCAGGCGTGTTTATGAATGCAGATAATCCAGGCGTGTTTATGAATGCAGATAATCCAGGCGTGTTTATGAATGCAGATAATCCAGATGTGTTTATGAATGCGGATAATCCAGATGCGTTTATGAATGCAGATTATCCAGATGTGTTTATGAATGCAGATAATCCAGATGTGTTTATGAATGCAGATTATCTAGATGTGTTTATGAATGCAGATAATCCAGGCGTGTTTATGAATGCAGATAATCCAGATGTGTTTATGAATGCAGATAATCCAGGCGTGTTTATGAATGCAGATAATCCAGGCGTGTTTATGAATGCAGATAATCCAGGCGTGTTTATGAATGCAGATAATCCAGGCGTGTTTATGAATGCAGATAATCCAGATGTGTTTATGAATGCGGATAATCCAGATGCGTTTATGAATGCAGATTATCCAGATGTGTTTATGAATGCAGATAATCCAGATGTGTTTATGAATGCAGATTATCTAGATGTGTTTATGAATGCAGATAATCCAGGCGTGTTTATGAATGCAGATAATCCAGACGTGTTTATGAATGCAGATAATCCAGATGTGTTTATGAATGCAGATAATCCAGATGTGTTTATGAATGCAGATAATCCAGGCGTGTTTATGAATGCAGATAATCCAGATGTGTTTATGAATGCAGATAATCCAGGCGTGTTTATGAATGCAGATTATCCAGATGTGTTTATGAATGCAGATAATCCAGATGTGTTTATGAATGCAGATTATCCAGATGTGTTTATGAATGCAGATAATCCAGGCGTGTTTATGAATGCAGATAATCCAGGCGTGTTTATGAATGCAGATAATCCAGGCGTGTTTATGAATGCAGATAATCCAGATGTGTTTATGAATGCGGATAATCCAGATGTGTTTATGAATGCAGATTATCCAGATGTGTTTATGAATGCAGATTATCCAGATGTGTTTATGAATGCAGATAATCCAGGCGTGTTTATGAATGCAGATAATCCAGGCGTGTTTATGAATGCAGATAATCCAGATGTGTTCGTGTTTATGAATGCAGATAATCCAGATGTGTTCGTGTTTATGAATGCAGATAATCCAGATGTGTTTATGAATGCAGATAATCCAGGCGTGTTTATGAATGCAGATAATCCAGATGTGTTTATAAATGCAGATAATCCAGGCGTGTTTATGAATCCAGATAATCCAGATGTGTTTATGAATGCAGATAATCCTGGTGTGTGTGAACAGCATTATGATGGATCGTAACTGTAATGACTCAAGTGGCTCTTGTCTGTGTGTGTGTGTGTGTGTGTGTGTTTGCAGGAGTGTGTGTTCGTGTACCTGTTGGAGGCGGAGTCTCGGCTGTGCTGTGAGGATCCGCCCCATGAGGTGCCGATGGAGGGGAAGCTCAGGTAAGGGGCGGGGCTTCTGCTAATCACCTGTGGGTGCATGTGGTAATCTAGCGGTTTTATATATTATTATTTTTTATTTTTAATGTACAATTATAGCACTTTATTTTACGTTGGCATTGAATTACAGAAAACTAGTTATAGTTATATAGTTTTTGTTAATATTTTGAAAAAAAATTTCTTTTCTTTTAATTTTGTTGTCATTTTTTAAGTATGTCTGATTAGTTTTTTAAGTTTAATTTTTATGTATTAGTTTATTTTATTAGTGAAATAAAATGTTTATTTCAGTTAGTGTTTTCATTTCAAGTAATACAAACTAAATCATAATTATGAGATGAAAAAATTTAAAATAAAAGAATTTTTAGTTAAATTGAAATTATGAGAAAAAGTTAAAATTATGATTTAAAAAGTCAGAATTATGAAATACTTAATTGATATTTGAGATTAAAAAGTCAAATTTATGATTTAGACAGTTGATGGTATGACACACTAAATTTTAATTATGGCTTAAAAAGTCATAATTGTGACTTAAAATGTCGAAATTATGACATAAAAACTAAAGTTACAATTATAACAAAAAGCAATAATGAGATAAAAAGTCGAAATTATGACACGTCAATTTTGACTTTTTATCTCATAATTATGACTTATACGTAATTATATATAATATATAATTATGTTTTAATTTAAACTTTATAATATTTTATAATGTATATATATTATGATAGTTTCTCAATGATACTATAATAACTTTTTTGAATAATAATAAAAAAAGATAGATAAAATATGTAAGTACAAAATACACAGCAAGTTTGGAAGTGCATTTGAGGATAATTTGTGTGTGTTCTTCACACGAGTTCACTGTCAGTTTCAGCTTGTTTGTGTGTGTGTTTGCGTGTGTGCGTGTGCGTGCGTGTGTGTGCGCGTGTGTGTGTTTTGTGTCTGTTATATGGTTTGCTGGTGCTTCTGAAGACAGATGATGAGATGTTCTGATATTGCTGTAGATTTCTCTCACCGCTGATGAACACACTGATTCCTGTTGTGTGAGTAATGTCAGAATCGAGCGCTCGTCTTTTCTCTCTTCTCTCTGAATAATGATTCACGTCAATCACGTCTGACCTCTGACCTCAACATTGTGTAAGTTGAAGCGGTTTCTTCTGTTTGTGTGCTCAAATTCATATGGAAGCTTGTTTCCGCCACGGAATATAAAAATAAAATTGCAAATTTTTTTGGCACAATTTTTATTTTATATTTATGTTAGCATACTTCCTTTTTTCTCATAATTCTGGAAATTGATTTCACTTCCTTAAATTGTTCTTCGAAAGGCAGCCAATTCAAATTTTTAATGACATGTCGTGTCTTTCGCGCGTATCATTAATAGCAAGTGACTTTTCTGTTTTTCTGACCTCTCCATGGATCTTTTCCATTCTGCTAATGGTTCTGATGTCAAGCTGTCAATCAAATCAACAGCCCCGCCCCCCCCTGAAGTGAGATCCGCCCACTTCTCCCCCTCTCTAATTAATTGGCCGCTTGCAGTGATTGACAGTTATATTCCTGGTTGCCCGGGGAAACCAGATCCAAGTGTCAGCCAGTTTGAAAGTGCTGAGCATTACATCATATATATATATATATATATACAGAGAGAGAGCTGTAACTTATTAAACCAAAACGGCCACGCAATGACATTTCATGACAGTTCTGCTTAGAAAAACATCACATTTTCTATTGAGAATGTAAAAATTAAGTTATTTTTGCTGTTGCCTTCGGAGCTGCTCACAGAAATGACACGCAGGAGCTTTAATAAAGCGAGACCGACACACACACACACACACACACACACACACTCACACACACGTTTATTTAGCTATCTGAATGGCGACTCTCCATAGACGTAATGGTTTTTATACTGTACAAACTGTATATTCTCTTACACTAACCCAACCCCTAAACCTACCCAACACACACACACACACACACACACACTTCTTGATCCTGCAGTCACTCACTGACTCTCTTCTCTGGCTCTCATGTGTAAATATGTGATGTTTGATGTTTCTGATGCGTGAGGAAGGTCGAGATCTACACACTAGTTTGACACGGATACGGTGTAATCTTCATCTTACGTGTGTGTGTGTGTGTGTGTGTGTGTGTTTACTCTAGGGCTGCACGATCCCTGAACCGCATTATTACACCGTTTCCTAAGGCTGCACGATATTACACTATTTACAAATCATAATCTAGTTTCTCCAGCGTCTCCGAGTGGCTCAACTCACAGTAAATGTAGAACAGACTGTGTTCAAAATGCTGCAGGTGTGTGTGTGTGTGTGTGTGTGTGTGTGTGTGTGTGTGTGTGTGTGTGTCTGCAGGTGTGTGTGTGGTTTATAACGTTCATCTGCAACATTTCACCAGATTTGTAACGTAAATCGTTTATAAACCTCGGCCAACACACGAGAACACATCAGAATGTTTAATGTTTAAGTTCACAATAAAACGTTTCTAATTTAACATGTCCCCATGTTCTGTAGCGTTTCTATCGTAATAAACTGGACAGATATTTTAAAGATTAAGATTAATTCAAATGTCGTTTAGCCGATAATAAAGAAGGATTTGATCTGCTGTAACAACAATAATCACAAGTCGCTGGCATCTGTTATAATACATTGTTTATTACATTATGTATTTTAACAGTGTTGATCAATAAAACCACATGATTACTTGCTTTTGATACTATATTTATTATTATATATGTATTTTAGTAATTTTAAAGGCTATTGTTCGCTTAGAACAATTTTTTATCATAAAAATATCAGATTAAGCGATTAGTCGTCAAAATAATCGACCGATTACTTGTTACAAAAATAATCGTTAGTGACAGCCCTAATTTATTTATTTGAAAACTCAAATTCTACACCAATTTTTTTCTAGTGTGCATTTTTCAAAAAATATAATTTTATTCTTTCTACTTCAAAATTTCATCGTCACTTCAGTTTCTTTGTAAATATTTGCGAAATTTTTGGAATTTCTGAGTGAAAATTGTTTCAAAGAAAATTCTACGTACATTTTTTTAGTGTGCGTTTTTCAAAAAAAATCTTTTTTAGTCTTTCTACTTAAATTTAATTGTGTTACTTCAGATTCTTTGTAATTATTTGAGAAATTTTCCAATTTCTGAGTGAAATTTGTTTCAAAGAAAATTCTACCCCAAATTTTTATTGTGTGCATTTTTCAAAAAATGCTGTTTGTCTTTCTTCTTCAAAATGTCATTGTCACTTCAGTTTTTTAGTAATTATTTTCAATTTCTGAGTGAAAATATTTTCAAAGAAAATGATACGCAAATTTTGTTTCTGCATTTTAATTTTTTTTGACTATTTCAGTCTTTCTACTTCAATTGTTCACTTTCATTGTTACTTTAGTTTCATTGTAATTATTTGCGAAATTTTGCAATTTATGAGTGAAAATTGTTTCAGTCAATCCTACACCAATTTATTTACAGTATGATTTTACTTTCAACATTTGCATCTATCAAGACGCTAATTTTAACATAGAAATATTCAACAGTGCATTTTGAATACATGTGGCTCCTGAAGGAGGTTTTGTAACTCGAGACCTGCAGCAGTGACTCATTCAGAAATCCACTGTATATATTCTGAACGCCGTGAAACAGCGGATAATCTTTCACCATAATCTTTCACGATTATCTTACACGCTTCAGCGTCTCTGTGTGGAAAAGAGTGACGAACACGTGTGGAATTGTATTATTCAGTGTGTGTTTGTGTGTTAGTTGCCCGCAGAAGGACTGTAAAAGAGCTCAGTAGCAGATAAGAGTGAAGAAATGAAGCTCTACATGTACTCTATATCCTCTCAGGGATTTATTTTATTATTTATAATATCTGCTCATTATTCAGACCTCACAGGCTTAATGTACTTGGCATTGAAAGGCATGTGATGATGATGCGATTGAAACGAGGCGACACCTTTAATTGTAGTTATTGATTGTGCAGTAACATCCAGTGTGTGTGTGTGTGCGTGAGAGTGAGTGAGTGAGTGAGTGAGTGAGTGTGTGTGTGTGTGTGTGTGTGTGTGTGTGTGTGTGTGTGTGTGTGTGAGTGCGTGAGAGTGAGTGAGTGAGTGAGTGTGTGTGTGTGTGTGTGTGTGTGTGTGTGTGTGTGTGAGTGCGTGAGAGTGAGTGAGTGTGTGTGTGTGTGAGTGCGTGAGAGTGAGTGTGTGTGTGTGTGTGAGTGCGTGAGAGTGAGTGTGTGTGTGTGTGTGTGTGCGTGAGTGTGTGTGTGTGTGCTCTTGTTTTTTGTGATATATGAGGACACAAATGTGTATAATGACATGCATATTACACTGGTATTACAACTTACACGTGAAATATGAGGACATTGCATGAGTCCTCATATTTCAAATAGCTTAAAAAACAAAAAAAAAACAAGTTTTTTTTTTAAATGTAAAAATGCAGCATGTCTCCTGTGATGGGTAGGTTTAGGGATAGGGGCAGTGTGTGTGTGTGTGTGTGTGTGTGTGTGTGTGTGTGTGTGTGTGTGTGTGTAGGGGGATAGAATATATAGTTTGTCCAGTATAAAAGCCATTACGCCTTTGGAATGTCCTCACACACACACACACACACACAGCTGTGTTTTTGTTATATATGTGTGTGTGTGTGCGCGTGAGAGTGAGTGAGTGTGTGTGTGTGTGTGTGTGCGTGCGTGAGAGAGTGTGTGTGTGCGTGAGTGTGAGTGTGAGTGTGTGTGTGTGTGTGTGTGTGTGTGTGCGCATGTGCGCGTGTCCGTGTGTGTGTGTGTGTGTGTGCGTGTGTGCGTGTGTGTGTGAGTGCGTGAGAGTGAGTGAGTGTGTGTGTGTGTGTGTGTGTGTGTGTGTGTGTGTGTGTGTGTGTGTGTGCGTGCGTGAGAGTGAGTGTGAGTGTGTGTGATTGTGTGCGTGTGTGTGTGTGTGAGAGATCATACAGAAAGAAAAGAGAAGCACAGAATAATAGACGTGAACATTTGAATGCCGTTAGATGTGTGTTGTGTGCAGGTGTTCAGAGTAAAGCCATTTATCAGAGACACAATGATCGAACCGCTTTCATCAGCCATTAACATGAGAAAACACACATTTACATGAAACCAGAGCGAGACACATGAAAGAGACGGACAGAACGGTGAATCTGATGTCAGCTGAGAGGGTTGCCAGATATTACAGCAGTGATTCACTCATAACTCATCATTTACTCACAGTTATGCTATTTTACTTTCTTAAATAGTCTCTAAAGCCAGATATCGGATTTTTCCGCATAACTTTCAGCAATAAACAGATGATGACTTACATTACAGTTGGGTATAGTAAAAACAGTGAAATATTATTATTATGTAAAAATGTTTTCTCTATGAATATACAGTAAAGTGTAATTTATTCCTGTGATTAAAGCTGAATGTTCATCATCATTACTCCAGTCTTCAGTGTCACATGATCCTTCAGAAATCAGGATAATATGATGATCTGATGATCAAGAAACATTTATGATTATTATCAATGTTGAAAACAGTTCATATTTCTGTGGAAACTGTGATACATTTAATTTTTCAGGATTCTTTGATGAATAGAAAATTCAAAAGAACAGCGTTTATTTGAAATATAATCTTTTGTAACATAATAAATTACTTTATTCTCACTTTTGCTCAATGTAATGTATCTGTATTGGATAAAAGTATTAATATCTTCCTTATTTTAATAGTAGCAAATGGACTAATCATCATGTGACAGAAACTTTGAGTCATTAATGCATTTCATTGTTTAGTAGTTAATCGATTAATCACATACAAAATAAAGGTTTGTGTTTACATAATCTATGTGTGTGTACTGTGTATACTTTTTTGTATATTTAAATACACACACATGCATGTATAGATTTAAGAAAAATGTATTATTTATTTACAAAATGTTTATATTTATATAAATTGTTTAAATATATACAGGAAAAATGTGTTATTTATATACAAATATTTATATTTATATATATATATATATATATATATATATATCAAATATAAATTATGTATAACAGTATATATATGCAAATATTAAATATATACATGCATATGTGTGTACTTATATATACAAAATAAGTATACACAGTACACACACATATATTATGTAAACACAAACTTTTTTTTTGGATGTGATTAATCGTTGCACAGCCCTAGTTTAAATTCATCTGTGTGTTTTTGTCTTATGGTTGTGAATTTCAATGCGATTTTCCAATAATTTTGAGTTTAAAGCAGAGCTATATTGCCATTTTCCAAATAGAAGTTGGACATGTGAAGTGGACTGGAGCGATCGCCTGTCACTGAAGCCAGAACATCACGGGTTTACTGAGCTAGCATTAGCTGTTTACAAAGGTTTCAATACAGAAGCAGGCATTTCTAGAGAAAACAGAAGGAGGATTTGAAGAAATAGAGATATACACATATACATATTTAAACGTATAGAGGTGGACGGACAGGGTCGTAAACATTCCATCATAATCTGGAACCTGTCATTTTAATTCTCACATATTAATGATAACGATACTTTTAATAGCCTTTGTTTTTGTTCACATTTTCATCTTTAATCATGATTATGCATTTATTTATTTATAGATGAACATAGATGAATTTTTTCATAGAGGATTTTGTCCCTGAACAGGCAAAAATGTACATCGCAATATATAAAAAATATATATAATGTATAGCTTTGGCAACACAAAATGCACAAAATTGTAGTTGAGAGACACTTTTATGTCTGTAGATCAGTTCTTATATTTTAAGATTCTTTAGTTTGATTCCTCCCCATTGTGTGTGTGTGTGCGCGTGTGTGTGTAAGTGTGTGTAAGTGTGTGTGTGTGTGTGTGTAATGACACATCTATGTTGTCATGGGAACTGACATGGAGCAGGACTTTATTGTGATGTGTGGGTGAGAAAATCTCTGGGTCATCTCTGAGATCTCTCTCTCACTCTCTTTTATTTGTGTGTGTGTGGGGGTGTGTGTGGGGGGGGGGGGGGGGTATGTGTTTGTTTGTGTGTGTGTGTGTTTTGTATATAAGCTCTGTAATGGTGTAAGTTAAAAGGCTTTTAGAAGTCAAAGTCTCTCTCTCTCTCTCTCTCTCTCTCTCTCTCTCTCTCTCTCTCTCTCTCTCCTGAAGAATGTTCCGGAAATCTGGAAAACTGCAGATTAGGAGGACAGACGTGATGACAGATTGTTAAACACACACTGGTCTGTCCAGTATGAAACTCTATTTGATACTGAAGGAGAAACAATCAGTCTTTGGCCTCAAAGGGATAGTTCACCCAAAAATGAAAATTAGCCCATGATTTACTCGCCCTCAAACCATCCTAGGTGCATCCATCCATCATAAAAGTGCATCCGTCCATCATAAAAGTGCATCTGTCCATCATAAAAGTGCATCCGTCCATCATAAAAGTGCATCTGTCCATCATAAAAGTGCATCTGTCCATCATAAAAGTGCATCCGTCCATCATAAAAGTGCATCTGTCCATCATAAAAGTGCATCTATCCATCATAAAAGTGCATCCGTCCATCATAAAAGTGCATCTGTCCATCATAAAAGTGCATCCGTCCATCATAAAAGTGCATCTGTCCATCATAAAAGTGCATCTGTCCATCATAAAAGTGCATCCATCCATCATAAAAGTGCATCCGTCCATCATAAAAGTGCATCCATCCATCATAAAAGTGCATCTGTCCATCATAAAAGTGCATCTGTCCATCATAAAAGTGCATCTGTCCATCATAAAAGTGCATCCGTCCATCATAAAAGTGCATCTATCCATCATAAAAGTGCATCCGTCCATCATAAAAGTGCATCCATCCATCATAAAAGTGCATCTGTCCATCATAAAAGTGCATCTGTCCATCATAAAAGTGCATCCATCCATCATAAAAGTGCATCCGTCCATCATAAAAGTGCATCCATCCATCATAAAAGTGCATCTGTCCATCATAAAAGTGCATCCATCATCATAAAAGTGCATCTGTCCATCATAAAAGTGCATCCATCCATCATAAAAGTGCATCCGTCCATCATAAAAGTGCATCCATCCATCATAAAAGTGCATCTGTCCATCATAAAAGTGCATCTGTCCATCATAAAAGTGCATCCATCCATCATAAAAGTGCATCCGTCCATCATAAAAGTGCATCCGTCCATCATAAAAATGCATCCGTCCATCATAAAAGTGCATCCATCCATCATAAAAGTGCATCTGTCCATCATAAAAGTGCATCCATCCATCATAAAAGTGCATCCGTCCATCATAAAAGTGCATCCATCCATCATAAAAGTGCATCCGTCCATCATAAAAGTGCATCTGTCCATCATAAAAGTGCATCTGTCCACCATAAAAGTGCATCCGTCCATCAAAGTGCATCCGTCCATCATAAAAGTGCATCCGTCCATCATAAAAGTGCATCCATCCATCATAAAAATGCATCCATCCATCATAAAAGTGCATCCGTCCATCATAAAAGTGCATCTGTCCATCATAAAAGTGCATCTGTCCATCATAAAAGTGCATCCGTCCATCATAAAAGTGCATCCGTCCATCATAAAAGTGCATCTGTCCATCATAAAAGTGCATCAGTCCATCATAAAAGTGCATCCGTCCATCATAAAAGTGCATCCGTCCATCATAAAAGTGCATCCGTCCATCATAAAAGTGCATCTGTCCATCATAAAAGTGCATCAGTCCATCATAAAAGTGCATCCGTCCATCATAAAAGTGCATCTATCCATCATCATAAAAGTGCATCTATCCATCATAAAAGTGCATCTGTCCATCATAAAAGTGCATCCGTCCATCATAAAAGTGCATCTGTCCATCATAAAAGTGCATCCGTCCATCATAAAAGTGCATCCGTCCATCATAAAAGTGCATCCGTCCATCATAAAAGTGCATCTGTCCATCATAAAAGTGCATCCGTCCATCATAAAAGTGCATCTGTCCATCATAAAAGTGCATCTGTCCATCATAAAAGTGCATCTATCCATCATAAAAGTGCATCTGTCCATCATAAAAGTGCATCTGTCCATCATAAAAGTGCATCCGTCCATCATAAAAGTGCATCTGTCCATCATAAAAGTGCATCTGTCCATCATAAAAGTGCATCCGTCCATCATAAAAGTGCATCTGTCCATCATAAAAGTGCATCTGTCCATCATAAAAGTACATCTGTCCATCATAAAAGTGCATCTGTCCATCATAAAAGAGTGCATCTGTCCATCATAAAAGTGCATCCGTCCATCATAAAAGTGCATCTATCCATCATAAAAGTGCATTAAAATTTAAGATTAAGATTAAGATTTAAATTTAGTCTAGCATTTAGATTTTTTATTTTTATTTTAAATAAAAATATTTTAGTTTTAGTTTGTTAATTTTCATTTATAGTATATTTATATTCTATTTTATTTATATTATATATTTTTTTATTTAAATTTATAAAGATATTTTAAAAATTTTGGGTAAGACTTTATTTTAGTGTCCTTGTTACATATGTTACATGTACTTACCGTAGCAATAACAGTAAATTATGCATAATTACATGCAGCTAAGAACATGTAGTTACTTAATATTACTCTGTTCTTAAATATATAATTACACTGTAACAATGACACCTTCAAATAAAGTGTAACCCAAATTTTGGGTAAAATAAAATTTTGTTTTAGGTAATTTCTGCTTATCGTTTTGACATGTTGTGTGTGTGTGTGAGAGAGAGAGAGTATGTGTGTGTGTGTGTGAGAGAGAGAGAGTATGTGTGTGTGTGTGTGTGTGTGTGTGTGTGTGTGTGTGGGTGTGTGTGTGTGTGTGAGAGAGAGACAAAAGCGTCCTCGCTAAAGATCTAAACACACACACACACACAATGTGTTTAAAATGGTCTGGCAGTGGTCAGCCTGTAATCAGGCTTCTGGACCTTTAACTTCTCAACACACACTTCATGTTAAGGCCAGAGACGATAGAGAGACACACACACACACACACACACACTCACACACACACACACACACACAGACAGGGTGCAAATTGGTTTTCGGCAGCTGAATAGC
>JAULUF010000119.1:812500-815000 GCA_031834385.1 Semotilus atromaculatus | reverse complement strand
GGCTAAACACACACACACTCAAACACACACACACACACACACACACACACACACACACACACACACACACACACACACTCACTCTCTCTCTCTCTCTCTCTCTCTCTCTCTCTCTCTCTGTCTCTCTCTCTCTCTCTCACACACACACACACACACATTACGTAAAAACTGACTGGCACAATGGGATTTCTCCTGAGAGCAAAAACAAGCCAATGCACATTGGCAAGTGAGATTTGAATGGCAAGCCGTTCCCCGTATATACGGGAATATATAAGCCAGCGTGCAACAGTTGAACACTTCAGCGCTCTGCAGTGACTTCTGTGTGAGCTTACAAAGAACAGGAGCATCTCCGGGTTGGGGAGATCTCCGGGTTGGGGAGATGGCGCAAAACATAAAAGTGCAATGATTTCACCCATGGGCGATTCAACTAATAAAAGAGGAGTTTCCCTAAAAGAGCGAGTTGCATCTTTTTAAAGATGGCATTCCACCTGTGTGTTTCCTGGCCCCGTCTGACAGCCACGATCACTGCCTCACGTGTCTAGGCCGTAAGCATGCTGAGGCAGCGTTCGCTAATGAATCGGGTTCCCTGTGTGGGAAAATGACCATTGCAATGTTGAGATCGAGACTCCAACACCTTGAAAAAGGAGGAGTCCCATCTGTCATTCCCTGTTCTGGTTATTCTGCACTGAAGAGGACCACTATATATAATATATATATATACAGCCACTCCGGAGAAAACCGTGATGTCATCGTCCAGCTCAGTTCAGTTCTCCTATAATGCTGTCAATGCAGGCAGATCAATAATATTGTTGAATATTAAATTAAATGTCCAGTCCCGTGGAGGACTGAGTCGATAGCTTGAGTCTTCTGGGGATGAAGTTTTGGCAGTGTTTCCCCCTTTGGGAAGAGTAGCCCAGTTTGAGTCGGATGCTGAGTTGACTACCATGCTTCCCCGGTCTATCGTGAGCGTCAGGCTCCAGTGGAACCCTCCACCCTGTCCCGAATGTTCACGGCAGGATAACTGGTATGTCTGAGGGGCATGAGGAGGTCACGGTGTTGAGGAAGGCACCTGTTACTGCCAGAAGTCGATTCGCTGCTTCCTCCGCTCTCACTACCCTTGTAGATCAGGGGTGTGCTGTGGTGTTTAAAAATAAGGCCTCACATTTTTTTCTATAATTCTCCTGGTTAAATAAGCATTACATAAATAGAGATACCAAATACAATTCTATATTGTATTTTTACAGTATTTAATGTTCTATTTATAATATGTTATATACAACCCGAATTCCAGAAAAGTCGGTACGTTTTTTAAATTTGAATAAAATGAAAACTAAAAGACTTTCAAATATTATCCAATATATTATTCACAATAGAAGATATAGAACATAACAAATGTTTAAACAAGCTCATTTCAAATTTGATGCCTGCTACAGGTCTCAAAAAAGTTGGGACGGGCGTAACAAATGGCTGAAAAAGCAAGACATTTTTGAAAAGATTCAGCTGGTAGAACATCTACTAACTAATTAAGTTCATTTATTTCAGGTCTTTAACATGATTAGCTACAAAAGGGATGTCTTAGAGAGGTAGTCTCTCAGAAGTTAAGATGGGCAGAGGCTCTCCAATCTGTGAAAGAGTGCGTATAAAAGATTGTGGAATACTTTAAAAACAATGTTCCTCAATGTCAAATTGCAAAGGCTTTGCAAATCTCATCATCTACAGTGCATAACATCATCAAAAGATTCAGAGAAACTGGAGAAATCTCTGTGCGTAAGGGACAAGGCCGAAGAGCTGTATTGGATGCCTGTGGTCTTCTGCCCTCAGACGACACTGCATCACTCATCGGCATCATTGTGTCAATGACATTACAGGAATACTTCCAGAAACCACTGTCGGTAAACACAATCCGCCGTGCCATCTGTAGATGCCAACTAAAGCTCTATCATGCAAAAAGGAAGCCATATGTGAACATGGTCCAGAAGCGCCGTCGTGTCCTGTGGGCCATGGCTCATTTAAAATGGACTATTTCAAAGTGTAAAAGTGTTCTATGGTCAGACGAGTCCAAATAAGACATTCTTGTTGAAAATCACGGACGCCGTGTCCTCCGGGCAAAAGAGGAGGGAGACCTTCCATCGTGTTATCAGCGTTCAGTTCAAAAGCCAGCATCTGATGGTATGGGGGTGCATAAGTGCATACGGTATGGGCAGCTTGCATGTTTTAGTAGGCACTATGAATGCTGAAAGGTATACTGTATAAAGGTTTTATGCCTGGAACACACCAAGGCTGAAATTGGTCCTCGTCGGCTTGTTTTTGGCCGATTCGACATGTTTAAGAGGGAACTCTGATTGGCTGTTCAGCTTAGTGAACGAGTCAGAGAATGATAATAATAGGAAAACAGCGAGCAAAGAAGTCAAAACGGTACAGATAGACGGCTGTTCTAATGTTACACATATTACCTGAGTGTTCCTTGGCGAATATTTCAATATTAACATCAGCGGAGTGG
>JAULUF010000119.1:747500-802500 GCA_031834385.1 Semotilus atromaculatus | reverse complement strand
CCTAAAACTCCATCAGGTGACCCAATGGTGTCCTAAAACTCCATCAAGTGACCCAATGGTGTCCTAAAACTCCATCAGGTGACACAATGGTGTCCTAAAACTCCATCAGGTGACACAATGGTGTCCTAAAACTCCATCAGGTGACACAATGGTGTCCTAAAACTCCATCAAGTGACCCAATGGTGTCCTAAAACTCCATCAGGTGACACAATGGTGTCCTAAAACTCCATCAGGTGACACAATGGTGTCCTAAAACTCCATCAAGTGACCCAATGGTGTCCTAAAACTCCATCAGGTGACACAATGGTGTCCTAAAACTCCATCAGGTGACCCAATGGTGTCCTAAAACTCCATCAAGTGACCCAATGGTGTCCTAAAACTCCATCAAGTGACCCAGTGGTGTACTAAAACTCCATCAGGTGACCCAATGGTGTCCTAAAACTCCATCAGGTGACCCAATGGTGTCCTAAAACTCCATCAGGTGACCCAATGGTGTCCTAAAACTCCATCAGGTGACCCAGTGGTGTCCTAAAACTCCATCAAGTGACCCAATGGTGTCCTAAAACTCCATCAGGTGACCCAATGGTGTCCTAAAACTCCATCAGGTGACCCAGTGGTGTCCTAAAACTCCATCAGGTGACACAATGGTGTCCTAAAACTCCATCAGGTGACACAATGGTGTCCTAAAACTCCATCAAGTGACCCAATGGTGTCCTAAAACTCCATCAAGTGACCCAATGGTGTCCTAAAACTCCATCAGGTGACACAATGGTGTCCTAAAACTCCATCAGGTGACCCAATGGTGTCCTAAAACTCCATCAGGTTACCCAATGGAGAAAAAAACCTTGGGAGAACCCAGGCTCAGTCGGGGGCCAGTTCTCCTCTGGCGTTTATGAACTAGAGGCCGGATTTACAGTAACTGTAAGATAAAAAATTTATATGAATGCCTGGCTGAAGAGATGCGTCTTTAGTCTGGTTTTAAACTGGGAGAGCGAGTCTGAGCAACGAACAATATCAGGAAGGCTATTCCAGAGCTTCGGAGCTAAATGTGAAAATGCTCTCCCTCCTTTGGTGGATCTGGATATCCTAGGAGTGGCCAGAAGCCTCGAATTTAGTGATCTTAAAGAGCGCGATGGATTATAGGGCGATAGAAGGTCCGTTAAATAGACTGGAACTAAACCATTTAGGGCTTTATAGGTCAGTAGCAATACCTTGTAATTAATACGGAACTTTATAGGTAACCAATGAAGTGATGATAAAATCGGTGTTATATGATCATATTTTCTTGATCTAGTAAGAACTCTAGCGGCTGCATTTTGGACTAACTGTAGCTTGTTTATTGAGGATGCAGGACAACCAGCTAATAAAGCATTACAGTAATCTAGTCTCGAGGTCATGAATGCATGAACTAACTTTTCTGCATCAGAGGTGCGGTGTTTGTGTGTGTGTGTGTGTGTGTGTGTGTGTTTGATGGAGGAGTTGTGAGCATGACGAGGTGCGGTGTGTGTGTGTGTGTGTGTGTGTGTGTTTGATGGAGGAGTTGTGAGTGATGAGAAGGTGCGGTGTGTGTGTGTGTGTGTGTGTGTGTTTGATGGAGGAGTTGTGAGCATGACGAGGTGCGGTGTGTGTGTGTTCCTGAGTGTGTGTGTGTTATTATAGAGCTGAGTAAGTGTCTCTCTCTCTGTAATAAACAGAAGGAGTTCCGTATCCCGGCGGATCAGGGAATCGCGGGTCATGTGGCCACCACTGGGAAGATCCTGAACATCAAGGATGCGTATTCCCACCCGCTGTTTTACCGCGGAGTGGACGACAGCACTGGCTTCCGGACCAGGAACATACTGTGCTTCCCCATCAAAGACGAGAACGAAGGTCGGACGCCGCAATCCTGGAGGCTTTTCTTTCACAAGTCACAACATTCACAATATTATCATTATCATTGAATTAGGCATGACATTTTGAAGTCTGAAAGACTGATTTATTATTATCTTGTAATATATATTATCTAGATATAGGTATAGATATATTATTTTCTTTGTTTCGAAAAATGTTTTTTTTTAGAGTATACTAGTGAAAGCTGCTGTAGATTTCCCGCAGTGAAGGTTCAGTCCTGACACATGTTACAAACACAATTACCACAACAACCACGTTAAAATGAACCGCTAAAGGCAGACGCTTGAGAGAGAATGAACTCGAAGCGGACATTAAATGTGTGTGTGTGTGTGTGTGTGTGTGTGTGTGTGTGTGTGTGTGTGTGTGTGTGTGTGTCTGTCTGTCTGACTCTTTGGTTTCTCATCAGAGGTGATTGGAGTGGCAGAACTGGTGAATAAGACTAACGGTCCGTGGTTCAATCGTTTTGATGAGGATCTGGCGACGGCCTTCTCCATTTACTGTGGCATCAGTATCGCTCATGTAGGAGTTTCTACTTCTACATATATATATATTATTTACAAAAATAAAACATTTTATATTTATAGGTTTCATATGGTTTTGAATGTTAAAATGTATATTTAATACATTTTTGTTATATATATATATATATATATATATATATATATATATAATGCGCAAAAATAAAATAAGTGAAATGTATACATTATAGGTTTTATATGGTTTTGAACAACAATTTATACTATTTTGTAGAACTAATTTAATTGATAATATTTACCATTTTTTCTATTTTATAAAATGTTGTGCTCCTAATCTAAACAATTAATGTTATTTTGTGCTACAAATATATAAAATGTATACTTATTTTGTACTACTAATTCATACAGTTTATATGATTTTGTATTATATATGATATATATTGTTATTTATTATTATTATTTTTTATTTATATATATTTTTATTTTTGTAATACATACACAATATATATATATATATATATATATATATATATATATATATTACAAAAATAAAATAAATAAAATATAAATGTATACATTTTATATATAGGTTTCAGATAGTTTTGAAGAACAATTTATACTATTCTGATATTGATATTCTATTCAATTTATGTTATTTTTTGCTACTAATAATCTATAAATTTATATACAACATTTTTACTACTAATTCGTACAATTTATATGATTTTGTACAATTAATGTATCATTATTTATTATAACTTTTTATGTATTATTTATTTGTTTTAAGTATTATTATTGTGCTATACATGTATATAAAATGTTGTCATTTTACATATATGTGTATATATATATAATGCATTTGTGTTTATATGTGTGTAATATCTTATTTATTTATTTATATCTGTGTGTGTGTGTCAGTCTCTCCTGTATAAGAAGGTCCACGAGGCTCAGTTCCGCAGTCATCTGGCCAATGAAATGATGATGTACCATATGAAGGTGTCGGAGGAAGAGGTCACTAAACTTCTGGACACCGGCGTTGAGCCGGTCCAGATAATCCACCCCAACTTTGCAGAGTTCACTTACACGCCGCGATCTCTGTCGGACGACAGCACGCCTATGGTAGCGACACACACCGAACCAACAACGAGATTCACATGGACGACTGAGAAACACTGATGATGTCTGTCTGTTTGTCTCTCGCAGGGCGTTCTGAGCATGTTTGAAGACATGGGCTTCATAAACACCTATAAGATCGACCTGCACACGTTAGCCAGGTACACACACACCTGTCCTTTCTGTCTGATTGTCCCTTTAATAGGTCAATAACAAAGATTATGAAAAGAAAAATATTTCAGAAATCATCTCAGGTTATGACTGTAACCATGGTTCCCTGAAAAAGGGAATGAGACACTGCGTCTGAGAATTGTACGCTGTGGGAAAACCTCTGCATCATTGCCCCCCCCAGGGTAAACAGAACAGAGAAAACATGAATCTATGGCAGATATCATTCATTCAATATTTTAATGTACAACATAATTCAAGAATTTAGTCTGATTCAAAGGAGAATCTGAAATACCAAATCCTGACTGGACGTGAGGAGGAGCTGGGGATGGAGTCAGGGAACCTAGGTAGTTTGTGGAAAAAAATCCCATTCAAGACCACAAAAAGAACCACAAAAAGGCCAGTGTTGCCCTTTTGCCCCCTGATACCGCCTTTGCACACTCCCTCCCTTTGGGGTGCCCACACAAGTGTACTTTTGACTTTTGATTATTTTAGTCACTTTTGTTATTATTGCCTTTTTGTCATGCAAATTCGTGGCAGCGCTGCCGCTGGGCACCCGCAGTGACCATTCGGGTGACCATTCGGGTCACACCGGTGACCTTTTATCCGGAGCTCAGTCGTACAGGCTATGTTGCACAGGCACACGCGATGTTACTTTCTATGAAGTTTGGGGACGCTCAGGAGGACAAAGGGGGGCCGGGGACACGTGCTGTCTACAGACTGCTTACAGGGGCCGTGTCAGATAAGTTATAGGTGGGATACTGTTTTCGACTTAGACATTTTCAGCCGTTGAATTCACGAAAAAGTGAGTGGCGTCACCCATAGTGTTTCTGAAGAGCATTTTTGAAGCCCAGAAATGGTCGGAGCCGGCCGTCGCCATCTTGGCTGCTCACGGATAACAGAAAATGTGCAGCGAGGCGGATTAGCTGAGGTGACGTGACGCTAACACACAGCAGACAAACGGCTAGCAGTGACATCAGCGGCAATCAGCCTGTCACTCAAGTGGCCACGCCCTTAATTATGCAGAACTTTAAGGCTTAATACAATTTTAATGGATGAGTTATAAAAAAGTTCACCACCTCACAGTCGTCATGAAGGGCAAAATTAGCTGTATAGACCAAAAACACTTTTTGCAACAGGCTGGAAACATGTTTATTCTGCTGTAAATTTGGGCATTTTTACATGGGGGTCTATGGGATTGACTCTCTTTTGCAGCCGGTCTCCGCTGTACTGACAAGGGCCTGTCTTGTGTGGAATCGTAAAGAGCAGAGCTAAGACAAGAGCACCTGGGACCTACATCCAGGTTATAAATCCTCACAAATGTGTGCGGAGAGGACCAGCCCAAGAACTCTATACAAGCAAGAGAAAGACGTTCCTGCACCGTCATCAAATCATGCCTAGAGAAGTTGTTCTGTGTGCCGGAGAAAGCACACTCTTCTTGGCATTCAATCTTAACACAAACTCTCTCAAATGGGTGAGAACGACATCTCGATGCCAAACTGCCAGCTGTTCCAACTGAGCTAAGATCAACCAGTCGTCTATGTAGTTCTTCACGCGAAGGCCCTTGAGTCAGAGCAGAGCCAGTGCTTTATCCACACGTTTGGAGAAAGTGTGGGGGGACAAGGCTAAGCCAAAAGGAAGAACCTGATATCGGTATGCTTCGCCCCTGAAAGCAAACCTCAGGAACTTCCTGTTTTAAAATAATTATTCTGTATTATGCTACCAGACAAGTAATTTGGCGATGTGACTTTGTAAAGAAAGACCACGCACCTGTGCACATATATATTCAAGCGTGCATACCTATAGACTAAACAGGTAATATGCATGTGTACGCCGTCACCATTTTCACAGATTCACAAATTTTTTAAGTTTACATGGAGATGATAACATTTTTAACATTTTTCAAAACTTGCACCTTGGAAACTGTTTCAAAGTTTGCGTTCTCGAGCCACCAGGCACTGTTGTTGTGCAAATGAACGGCCAGAACACGTTAAATGTTTTCTGTTAGAACGGTGTCATGTAAGCAGCCACTAAGTTAATAACTAATGATCGTTGAGACAGAAGTGAATCTATCAAAACTAACTTTATCTGGACAATAACTGTATTCTAGAGCTGCTGTAAAGCCAAAACAATCTCTGTTTCATTAGTTTCCTATTATCACTGTAAAGCTGCTTTGAAACAATCTATATTGTTAGAAGCGCTGTATAAGTGAAGGAGACTTGACTTGCTGTGGAAGGATAGATAAATGGAAGTATACGTCCTTGAGATCTATCGTGACCAATCCTCGGATCTGATTTGTGAGATGATTTGCTTCAAATTCAGCATTTTGAACTTGAGCTTCTTGACAGAACGATTTAGTTGGCGCAGATCTAAAATTTGCCAAAATTTGAGTTCCTTCTTCCAGAACAATAAAATACCGTCTGTAAAACCTGAACGGAGGAACATGTTCTATGGCCTCCATCCCCAACTGAGCTTTTACCTCCTGTTTCATAACCAGAGCCTGACCCTGGGTGGGCGAGACCCAAACTGAATTAGGTATCCTTTTCCATGGAGTGCAAGACCCATTGAGATATATTTGGCAGAGGCTTCCACTCTGCCAAAAAATATACAAAGGGAACCAGTCTCTCGAGCCAGTTTGGTGCCCTGAAGTGGCGAACCGGTGGGGATTGACCAAACTGGAACGCCTCTGCTTGCTTTTTGCCTCCTGAAGCCTCTCGACCACTGAGATGACAGCGTTGCTGAAGAGGCCAATGCTGTACATTTTAAGAATTATGACATTCAGAAAATAAGTGAGTTTTGAGCATGGATTTGAATCCAGAAATGGTGTTAAAAGAACAGAGTGATCGGGGGAGAGAGTTCCACATTTTGGGTGCAACAACACTGAATGATCTGCCCCACATCGAGGAGATGCCGAGGGACACGAGAAGGCTGGAGTCAGAGGGTGTAGAGAGCGAGTCGGGGTGTAGGGGTGGAGCAGGTTACAGAGATGGGGGAGCCAAGCCGTGCACAGATTTAAAAGTGAGAAGGACAATTTTGAATTTAATACAAAATTCTCGGTGTATGAATGAGTGAGTGAATGGGTGAATGTGAGGCCAAATGTAAAGAGCTTTGGTGGCCATTGGGTCTGTGAAAGCGCTATATAAATACAGTCCATTTACCAATACGGTAAGCCACAGGAAGCCAGTGAAGATCATGCAAAATTGGGGTGATATGTGCAGAACGCTTGGTATGGGTGAGTATTCTGGCAGCAGAGTTTTGAATGTATTGCAATTTGGAGATGGAGCTAGCAGATAGGCCAATGAAAAGTGCATTGCAGTAATCAAGACGTGATGTGACAAATGCATGGATGACAGTTTCAGCGTCTGAGATACTGATGAAGGGACGGAGCTGAGCGATGCGACGCAGATGAAAGAATGCTGATTTAGTGACAGAATTAATGTGAGAGTGGAAAGATAGAGAGGAGTCAAAGATTACAAGACTTTTAACAGTACTAGATGGTTTGATATGAGAGCCAGCGAACTCACGGGTGAAGTTAGTAGGAATTTTATTAGTGAGTGACGGAGGTCCGGTAAAAATAATCTCCGGTTTGACCATGTTAAGTTTTAGAAAATTTGAATGAAGCCAATCTTTTTTTTCATGCATATTTTGTCGGTTGTGATGGATAGAGTCGATGTACAGGTAGTATATAATTGAATGTCGTCAGCGTAAAAATTATAATTAAAACCATGACGACGGAGGATCTGACCAAGAGGTATTATATAAATGATGAATAATAATGGCCCTAGAGCGGATCCCTGGGGGACACCTTCCTTCGGGGGGACAGTAGGTGAGCGGAAATCTTGAACTAAAATGTAGAACTTCTAAACTACATTTGAAATGTAAACAACTAATCTTTTGATATAAAGACTCAATTTCAGGTAAAAGTATAAAAAAAATAGGATAAAAAATTCCTAATTTCTTTGGACAACTCTAACTCTTCCATGTCATTAATATATCTGTATACTCTGAGACTCACTGACCGTGACACATAATCATGTGTGTGATATCATTTCCTGTCTTATGCTTTTCTTGTCTCATGACATGTTGGTTACACACACTGACTTTGATTCCTCTGACAGTCTTGTCAATCTTCTGTTGACCTCATGTATATTTGATCAGTATCTCACCTGAGCAGAGACTCACTGATGCTGATGCTGTTGCCAGGCAACCGAGCTCCTCATCTATAAGTCATGTCTGACATCATAGAGGGATGTTACACTTCAGACTGATGGAGTGTCAATCAACTGAGAGGAATCCATAATGAGATTCATGTCGAATAAAACGTTATGGTGGTTTTCCTGTTTAGGTTTTGTCTGATGGTGAAGAAGGGCTATAGAGACCCTCCGTATCACAACTGGATGCACGCCTTCTCCGTCTCACACTTCTGCTACCTGCTGTACAAGAACCTGGAACTAGCCAACTACCTCGAGTAAGAACACACACACACACACACTCACACACTGAATTACTGAAGAAGACGCTGCTGTTTGTGTTGTCTGAGTGTATGTGTGTTTCTGACAGAGATATAGAGATCCTGGCGCTGTTTGTGTCCTGCATGTGTCATGATCTGGACCATCGAGGAACCAACAACTCCTTCCAGGTCGACTCGGTACGTCAGAAACACTCCTGCAGTGGTGGAACTTTGTGGAACAGTGGATTTCATTAAATGTAATAAATGAAAAGTTTTCTGCATTTATTGTTTTCTCCAGCAATCCGTCCTGGCGGCTCTGTACAGTTCAGAAGGATCTGTGATGGAGGTACACACATACACACACACACACACACACACACACACACACACACACACTCACACACACACACACACACACACACACACGCACACACACTCACACACACACACACACACACACACAAACACTATTGACATGCTTATATTCATACTCATAATGATCAGGATTATTTTAGTATGATTGAGATGCTATTATAGTATTTATTCATATTTTCATTTATTATTTTTTATTTCTTTTTTATTTTCTGTTTTTCTTTTAATTTTAGTATGTTTTAGCACTTTTGAGTTTTTGTCTATATTTTAGTACTTCAGTTTAGTACGTTTCATTTATATATTATTTGGTCTTTATTCCAGGTAATGTATCTAATAACCCTGTTGGTCTCAAATTAAACCAATGGTTTGAACAGTTGTTTTACAGTATGTTAGTTACTAGTTCACTAACATTATTAGTTCTCATAGTAGTTCACTTCAGAATTAAAATGTCCTGATAATTTACTCTCCTCCACGTCATCCAAGATGTTCATGTCTTTCTTTCTCCAGTGGAAAAGAAATGAAGGTTTTTGAGGATTTCCTCCATATAGTGACTCCAATGGGGTCCAACGGGTCGAAGGTCCAGATGTGAGTTTCAGTGCAGCTTCAAAGTCTCGACACGATCCAGCCGAGGAATAAGAGTCTCATCTACACAAACCAGCGACATTTATAACACAATACACATTATATACTTTAACCACTAATGCTGGTCTTGCTCTGGCTGTGATGCGACACACATTACGTCATCAGGGTGAAAGGTCACGCGTGACGTAGGCGTAAGAACAGATCTAGTGTTTACAAAGCCAACGTGCAAAGACTGAGTCAAACGCCCTTTACAAAAAAATATTATAAATAAAAGGTAAAACAACAATGTCAAACTATTTTGAAGTTGGAGGAGAAAATGAGATGAGAGTTTTTGATGACATCACAGCGAGTGCAAGACCAGCATTAGTGGTATAAAGTATATAAATGTGTATTGTGTTATAAATGTCGCTGGTTTGATGAGACTCTTATTCCTCGGCTGGATCGTGTCGAGACTTTGAAGCTGCACTGAAACTCACATCTGGACCTTCGACCCGTTGGACCCCAGTCACTATATGGAGGAAATCCCGGAGCGTTTTCCTCAAAAACATTCATTTGTTTTCGACTGAAGAAAGAAACATCTTGGATGACGAGCGGAAGAGTACATTATCAGGACATTTTAACTCTGAAGTGAACTCTTCCTTTAAAGCCACACAGAAGCTGTTGTTGTGGTTGATTGACAGATGAGTGGGGGTTTTGTGTGTGTGTGTGTGTGTGTGTGTGTCTGACAGATCATAGAACAGTTTGGATCTGTTCATCACACTTGTGATTGTCTGCTGCCCTCTGCTGCTCAACTGACTCAAACACACTCAGTGATTCAGTGTGTGTGTGTGTGTGTGTGTGTGTTTCAGAGACATCACTTTGCTCAGGCCATCGCGATCCTCAACACACACGGCTGCAACATCTTTGAGAAGTTCTCTAGAAAGGTGAACCTTCTGCATCTTGTTTTGGTTTTTCTGGTTAAAAAAGGAAAAATAACTCATGTTCTGTTCTTATTACTCTACAGGTTTATTTTACTATGCAAAATAAATGCAATGAAAAACATTGACTGCAAGATAAATCAGTCATTAATATTTCATTGGTTCTCTTGTTTTGCATGTGTTCATAATTTGTTTTATGAGAGCCTGGACAAAATGTTGCACGATTTGTCATGTTTCACTTTGTTACCACAAATACAACAAGCACAACTACACAATATGCGTTCGAAATCTTTAACAAATTGTGTCATTATCATGCAGTATTTCACTTTAGTATGTAATTCAGTAATATTCCTAGTTTTTAAGTTTTCTTATAACTAACTTTTACTGCCCCATGATGCTTTGCTGCCCCATGATGCTTTGCTGCCCCATGATGCTTTGCTGCCCCATGATGCTTTGCTCTCGGTGTTCCAGGATTATCAGCGGATGCTGGATCTGATCAGAGATATAATCCTGGCCACAGATCTGGCTCATCACCTGAGGATCTTCAAGGACCTGCAGAAGATGGCCGACGGTGAGACGCCAGTGTGTGTGTGTGTGTGTGTGTAGAAGATGGCTGACAATGAGACGGCCCAGGATCTCTTTCCTTTCCTGAAATCTATCTTTTTAATGGCGCGTTGTGTAATATTTGACAGTTATGTATATGGTATTGCATTTCTGTCAACTATTCTATGTTTACAGTGGTGTATAAAGACCTTACTTAATGAACCGTTAGGTTTTTATCACCATAGAATGAGCATTTTTATCTACACACACCGCGGGTCCCCTTACATTGACATGTTTCTACGGTGGCCCTGAACGGACACACGCGTTTCGTCACTGTGTTGTTCTTCGTGCACAGAAGCTTTAGCTAAAGTCAGTCAATAAAACACTGACACAATGATGAACAAGTAACAAGAATATTTGCAATAACATATCGCTTTACTGAATAATTAAGTAAACCTAATTCTTAATTTATCTTTGTAAAGAAACCTCAGTGCTGAACTACTCTCTGCTGTCTCAGACGACGACATCCAACTTTTGTTGAGTGCAATTCACAACCTCACCACCAGATGCCTCTAAAACTTACACACTGCACCTTTAATTGATATGACACATTCCATCTGTGTTGTCAAAGCATTTACAGTCAGAGTATCAAATACGTTCATTTTTAATAAAAATAAATAAATTACAAGTCATTTAATATGTTATAAAAAGAAAAGTTTAAAAAATACAATTTATGAATAAATAAATAAAATTATATTTATATTTATTTAAAAAAATAAATAAAATAAAAGTTAAAGTTAATGTTGTAAAATAAATCAATAATGCAAATAAACATGTACATTTAATATTAAATTAAAATTTAATTAATGATTTAATACATTATAAAAATAAGAGTTGAAAAATATTTATATTATATATCATATAATAAAATTGTGTTTTGTGTTTTCCATTAAAATCCTGCACAGTAGCCGCGTCTCTAAGATGTTTAGGTAAACTATTCCAAAAGTTTATGCGCTGCTACAGCAAAAGCACAATCTCCTTTTTGACTTGGATGTGTCGTGGGTATTTTGAGTGGCTTCTGAGTCGCTGATCTCAAACTTTGTCAAGTATGATATTCGGTTAAAAGATCTGAGAAGATCCATGCCATGATTTTTACAACAATAACAGAAGTTTAAAATCAATCCTATAGTAGACCGGAAGTCAGTGCAAGGACACCAAGTCATTTTAACTAATGAAATATAATATCAATACTGAAAAATAAGCTAAAGAAATCCCCTAAATCCCTGTCTCTTCATGATTTGTGTGTGTGTGTGTGTGTGTGTGTGTGTGTGTGTGTGTGTGTGTGTAGTTGGTTATAACAAGAGGAATCAAACGCATCGCAGTCTGTTGCTGTGTCTTCTGATGACCTCATGTGACCTCTCAGACCAGACCAAGGGCTGGAAGACCACCAGGAAGATCGCGGTAACACACACACACACACACACTCACTCACTCACTCACACACTCACTCACTCACTCACTCACTCACTCAACTCATTCACTCACTCATTCACTCAATCAATCACTTACTCATTCACTCACACACACACACACACACACACACACACTCTCTCTCACACACACACACACACACACACACACCACTCAGTGTTTCTTACTCCAGTGTTTCTTACTACTGGGTTGTTGTGTTGCAGGAGTTAATCTATAAGGAGTTTTTCTCTCAGGGTGATTTGGTAAGTTAAACTTTAGCTTATGTTTTTTTTAATGAGAATGATCACATGACCAAATCAATGTCATTTATTTACGTACACACAACATTGAGATATGGTTTAAAATATCAGTTGTTGCTTCAACATTGAAAAGAAACATTTTAGTAACATGTTATGTTAAAAAGGTTATCAAAATGCTTATAAATCACTGTTGAAATTTCAATAACATGTTTAAAAGATGTTAAAGAGTGTTGCTATATCAACTTGATTCTCAGAATAAATGTTAAAATGCTGTCCGGGCTTCATTAATCACTTATTGATTTGAAAGCGAAATCTCAAAAAATGTATTATTCTTTTTACATCATAGCATTTTTTATTTTATTTTATTGGCTTCATTTCCAGGTTTAACCCTGTAAAGCTTGACATACATTTTATTTAAATGAAACAGTTTATAGAACATTTAGATAAAATATAAAAGGAAAGTTAGCGTATGTGTTTTTATGTTTAAATATGATCCATCAGGCTTTTATGGCTGAGAATATGGAGGAAAATGTAATTCAGAGACTCAAACTGAGCAAAAATATGAAGTTTACTGCAGATGCTGACATTAATATGACCTTCTGATACTTATGATGTAAATCAAGGAGATATTTATATCAGTACAGCAGATACTGACAAATCCATATACATATTAATTTCTGCCGATAATATGTCTTAGTAAGATGATATTTAAATGCTTAGTTTTATTATCAAAGCTCTGTAGTTTTAAAACATATAAATCAATACAATGATGATTGACAGATGAATGAATAAATCTTCCTCCAAAGCCTGATGAACAAATTTAAGATTTTTCTAATAAATGATAATGATAAATCAAGTAAATCTCAGTTGCTTCAGTCCAGTTTAAATATTACTAACAATATCAGTTAACTTGATAAAATCAGTGCAGATTTGACAGAATAAAGACACGTGAAGCTTGAGATGAAGGAGGACGTTTGAACAGTCTAAAAGACTTTTACTTGATAAACACACAGAAGGACTGGAGGATATTGTGTGCGACAGGTTTATCAGATCATGTTGATCATTTAGAGGCGTATCAAATATGCCTGATTTATAGGGTTAAATGGTGCAAGAGCACACAGATTGAAAGCAGTTGTGTGTTTTCTAGGGTTAAATGATTGTGTGTTTGTAGGAGAAGGCGATGGGGAACAGACCCAGTGAGATGATGGACCGAGAGAAGGCCTACATCCCTGAACTCCAGATCAGCTTCATGGAGCACATCGCCATGCCTATATACAAGTCAGTGTCGATGCCTATTCACTTTAACCACTGTTTACAGCCTTCTATAACTAATTCCATTTTCTCTTATAATATTACCAAGCATAAATATTGAAAATAGCAGAGGGCCTAATACAGAGCCTTGCTGCACTCCATAATTTACTGACATTATCTTAGATTTTTCCCTGTTTAAAAAGACTAAATGGAAACGGTCTGATAGGTATGATCTAAACCACCTTAATGCCTGTTCCTGAACACCAGTGTAATGTCAATCTCACACATGTCAATCTAAGAGTATTTTATGATCTATAGTGTCGAACACAGCACTTAGATCAAGTAAAACTAGTTTTGAGAAACAGCCTTGGTAAGTCATTTGTAATTTTAACAAACAAGTTTCTGAATCCAGACTGAAATTTTTCATATATCATATATATACTGAACAAAATTATAAACGCAACACTTTTGTTTTTGTCCCCCTTTTTCATGAGCTGAACTCAAAGATCTAAGACTTTTTCTATGTACACAAAAGGCCTATTTCTCTCTAATATTGTTCACAGATCTGTCTAAATCTGTGTTAGTGAGCACTTCTCCTTTGCCGAGATCATCACAGGTGTGGCGTATCAAGATGCTGATTAGACAGCATGATTAAAAATCAAGTTGTCTTTTACCGTTAAAATCACGATAATTTTTTACAGCGTATGTATTTTTCCTCTGAAAATAAAAAAAGAAGTACATGAGAAGTTAACATCTCGGATGATTTGTCCCAGGCTCCTGCAGGAACTGTTCCCGCGCTCAGCCGAGCTTTACGAGCGTGTGGCCGCCAACCGCGAGCAATGGGCCAAAGTCTCCAACAAGTTCACCATCCGCGGGCTCCCGAGCAACAACTCGCTGGACTTTCTGGACGAGGAGTTCGAGCTTCTGCAGTCGCAGGGCGCCTTCGGGGACGAATCGCATCGCATGAACGGATGCCTGGACGACGACTGCAACAAAGACCACCAGTGACATCACAGGTCAAAGGTCATCCATGGAGTCACGTCTCGCGTACAGTTACGAGGAAAGGTTCGTCTACACGGAACAGAATGGCGTTGCGCGGTCAGCGGAGCGTCGAACATTTGGACAGAAAAATTGTGTGAATTTGCCTAAAAAAAGTTACATTCTCAGTGGCCCCAAACTTATTTTGATTGATTGAATACTTAGATGCTCAAAAACATGTCCAAACCGAAGTGAAACGTTGTGTCAGCTGAGAGTTCGAAAGTGTCAGCTGAGAGTTCTAAAGAGAACAGTTACAGTGTTACAATGTTACATTTTTTAGAACTTATTGTTTCAAAGCAGTTTCACAGTAACAAACAGGAAATAACAGAATCACTAATGCAAACTTACTCAAATACGAGACAAATTAGGTCTAAAAAGACAGAAAAGTCAAGAAGTTTTTCCACTGTTTACACGTACCAGGAGAAGCTGAAGGAAAACTAAGCCACACGGAAATCATTTTTTTGCTTTAAACTGATTTCGTCTCTCAGGCGTCAGTTTTCTCCATTCCTGAAATCCCAAATCCTCTGAAATGTGAGGCGAACACGAGCGACGGGACTGAAACACACGGATCTGCTGGGATCGGCCTTCTGAAACTCTGTACATACACTTGTGTGTTTTAAAGGGCTACGCGGCCCTCACACTTTTCTTTCTCAGGATGGCAGAATGTGTGCGTCAAATGGATCTTGCCTTACAAATGTTTGCGTTGCCTTCCTGAGGGACTGTAAACCAGATATGTGTATACAAACATTCAGTCTGTCTGTGTACAGTTCTGAAGCTACATGGATATATGGGAATATCTGTTCGCAGTGTGTAAATGTGTGTTTGCACAGGTGTGACTGTACGTGCATTTGCCAAAATCTGCAAAGGAACAGAAAATGAAGAGGGTGATGATGTCTGTTTTATGAAAAATGTGACTTTGCTTGAACTACTTTCTCTCTCACGGGTCGCCGATATTAACCTGCAACGAAGTGTGAATTTCACAAAACTCCACCATATTTCACCCTAAAATCAAAAGAATAAAATACATGATATTTTGCTTTAGAGAAATCACAGACGGCAACATAGTGTCGGCAACACTCATGTGGATTCCACGCGTGCCGGATCTGGGCCGACACTATTTTGCCGTCTGGGATAAAGCCTGTTTTTAGGACCAATAATCCTGTCCTGACATCATTTTTGTCTGTTATTAAATTTTTTATTATAGAATTAGTAACAATAATAAACCCTTGTGTGTGTGTGTCAGAATTGCGTGATATAAACTCACAATTGTGTGTTACAATGTCAGAATTGCCTGTTATAAAGTCAGAAATGTGTGATATAAACTCGCAATTGCAAGAAATAAACTCGAAATGGGAGTAAAACCACTTTATAACACGCAAGTGTAAGTATATATCACGCATTTCTGAGATAAAATGTCAGAATTGTGAGATTTCCTTTTTTATTTTTCATTCAGTGGCGGGAACAAGCTTCCCTAATATGGGTCTAAATGTTTCATTCTCATGAAATTAATGTCATAGTGCAAAAATGTTAATGGCCCTAAAAATGTCTTCATGCAAAACTTATGTTTTTGTCTGGATTTTAGCTGAAATATGTCCGTTCTGGGGAAGTTGTACTGATGTTTGACTGTAAAATGAGCCTGACGTTTGAGAAATGCAGTTCTCTTTAACCCGAAACACGAGTAAAACTACTGTTTCAGAGAGCCAGAGATCCTTCACAAACCTTCTGCTTCAACATTACACTAGTCTGAGAGGAAAAACTGGAGATTTATGTTTTAGATATTTATGATAAACCGTCAGTCCTCTATTAAAGTTACTGGTGAACGTTCAGTGTAAGGAAATGTTATGGATTTCTGGCTTTTGGACGTTTAATTTTTCTAATGATTTCTGCTGTATTTCAAAGGAAAAAAATACATAATGTTTAAAATAAAAACATGCTGGCAGTCAACTTTAAATAATTTAAATGTTTTCTTATAGAGTTTCTTATTTCTCCATTGTATTTTAAGTTGATCATTACTATTACAGATATGATGCTATTGTTTTCTTGTGCAATAAGTGGTTTTTGCGTCGCCTCGTGTACATAACATACGTTTCTACAGGATTACTTTTTACACACACTTTGATTCTATTTTCTGGTATTTGTACACGTTTGTACTGTAGGTGACGGTAAATAACATTGTTTTTCTTTTGTTTGGAATAAAAACCTTCTCTCGTCATTCATACACGGCTCTTCTGATGGTTTTGATGAATGAACTCGGGTTCTCTTCATCAGATTCATATTTGAAAAGTAGAATTAGTTCTTATATTCTGATGAAAGACATATTTCTTATGCTTTACAATAAAGTTAAGTTTGTTAGTTAACATGAACTGCAAATGATTAATACGTCTACATCATTTATTGATTTCAACATTTTCGAATTCAACTTTACTGAAATGAATGTTATTTAATGGCAGTGAGCCGACATGAACGAACACTGAACAGTTGTATTTGTATTAACTAAAAATTAATAAACATGGTCAGAAATTAATTGCTCATTAATTGTATCCCTTAAAACTCATCTTCGATCACCAAAATTACATTTAAACATTTTGTCCTTTAAAAAAATGTCTTCATGTCTTAAAATATCTTGAATGTAACTCGACACCCTTGCCTCATTTAGTATGCGTGGTTCTATGAATATGCAAATGAGCCCCGCCTCCACTCACTCCCTCACTCAGAGATACACTGGTTGACGATCACACGTTGATCTGATTGGTTACAAGGTCGTTTGTGACGTCAGAAACACCAGCGATTTCACACCGTGTTTTTGAGACTGTCTTTGGTTCACTGCAGTTTTAAGGAGGAAATACTCAGCAATGCTGTCGACTTATGAACTTACACATGGTTTGTCTTAAAATCAAGTCAAGTCTCCTTCATTTATACAACGCTTTTAACTACATAGATTGTTTCAAAGCAGCTTTACAGTGATAATAGGAAATTAAAGAAGAAGATTGTTTTGGCTTCACATCAGCTCTAGAGTAAAGTTATTGTCCAGCTAAAGTTAGAAAACCAGAAACCAGAAAACCCTTAATACGCTTCGGGCGCTCATTTGCACAAAGCAGTGTTTGGCGGCTTGAGAACGCAAACCTTGAAATAGGTTTTAAATCTCTTCACGTCCTGGCCCCCAGCTACATAACAGATATCATTCATCCTCACGTATCTCCCAGGTCCCTCAGATCCTCCAGTCAAGGCCTCCTCCAGGTCCCACGGTCCCGGCTTAAGCATAAAGGTGACAGAGCCTTTTCTGTTGCTGGCCCTCAGCTGTGGAACCGACTGCCATCTGACAGCAGAAGTGCCCCTTCAATTGTGATTTTCAAAGCCAGGCTCAAAACTCACCTTTTTACATTGGTTTTCCCAGCATCTTAATTGTCTTATCCTGCTATGTTTGTAATTAAGTGTTTGTCTTTTGATGTGGATTTAGTCTAAATCACTGATTTGTAAATGTATTTTACTTTATTTTATTACCCTGTGGCTACTGCGCTATGTACAGCACTTTGGTCGGCGCGAGCTGTTTTAAATGTGCAATAGAAATAAACCTTACTTACTAGGTTCAAAGGTACAAGCCTTGAAATATTTTGAAAAGAAAAAAAAAAGTTATCTCTGCACAAACTTCAAAAACGCAAACCTGTGAATACGCTGATGGCGTGCACATGCGTATAACGTGTTTGGTCTACAGGTATGCACGATCAGGTGTGCAGATCTCAGAGCCTAGGCTGCCTACAGAGACGCGGTTTTTGGACGGCATGATTATGGGGCGGGCAGCTAGCGGATCGTTAGGAAAGATTAGATGAATGTGATCATTTATGTTTCTGCCTTTTTTGGGCCTGAAATGACTGATACAACCTTTAAAGGGTTAGTTCACCCAAAAATTTAATTTCTGTCATTAATCATTCATCCACATATCTTTCCAACTCCGTAAGACAACCGTTTATCTTCGGAACACAAATTAAGATCTTTTTAAAAGGTATTAAACTATTTCACTTTTGGTGCTCTAGCGGTTAATTAACAAACTGCTGCGAAAGAACATTGTAGCTGGATCTACTTCTCTCGGTTTATGTATGGCGAGTGAGCGGTTACATAAACACGTATTATAGGCATACCGTAGTGATTCAGCATAAGGCATAAAACACAGTGTGGCGAGCTGGACGAGGTCGAGGGCCGTGGGAGGACGGTGTGAGTTCGATGGCCTGATTGCTGATGAATGACACTGCGCGACGCACCGGTCTCACATCTCCCACGGAGGAGCAGAAGCATAAAAGGAGGAGTGACGGCTGTGAAGATAGAGAGAGGAACAGGCCTGCTCTTATGTTGTGTTTTGTTTCTGTTTTGTGTGACTAGCAGTCGTCCACGAGGGGCTTCTGGCTTATACTTTCATTTTGTATTTTATTTATTTATTTATTTATTTATTATTAAGTCAAGTCAAGTCATCTTCATTTATATAGCGCTTTTAACAATGTAGATTGTTTCAAATCAGCTTCACAGAGATAAACATATAAGGTAACAGAGATTGTTTTGTCTTTATATCAGTTCTTGAATAATGTTATTTCCAGCTAAAGTTAGTTTTGATTGATTCACTTCCGGCGAAATTATCATTTGTTATTAAATTAGGGGCCGCTAAGACGACGCCGTTCTCTATAAACAGACTCTAAACTGAACCTGTGATAAACGCTGATGGCGTTCACATGCGCATTAAGAATTGATTCTATAGTTATGTGCGCAGGTTTGTAATTCCCTACAAACCATGCCTAAACAAACTACTTGTCTTGCCTATAAATTTGGTACAGAATTTTATTTATTTTATCACTTCGGGGTAGGTACACAAACCGAAATTCACAGCGCTTTATCAGTAGAGTGTAAAGGGATCCTCCATAGGGAGAGGCTAGTCGTCACTTCAGCACTGCATTGTCATCGGGTCCAGGCGAAGCTCCTCGTCAGATCTGGATACGGCCTGGATCCGGCAGGCTGCGGGAAAACCTTGGGATAAACAAAGACACTCAACTTAGCGTAGATGCCATTCTTCTTATGATGTAACGAGTACATCAGGATTTAAGGGAAGAGTTCCCAGTTCCGGCTGACCTAATCTATGCAGCCTAACATTGAGTTATAGAAGTCTAGTATATTTACCAAACTCTTGGACTTCTAAAGGAAATCAGGTCCCATCATCCGTCTCCTTCTATTCAGGAGATCTTCTGCCCTCATTCCTCTTGACGCTTCATCTGCTGGGTTTTCCTTTGTCCCCACATATCTCCACTGATCAACATCAGTTGAATCTCTGATGACTGCAATTCTGTTGGCCACAAAGGTATAGAATCGCCGGCTTTCATTTGATACATATTTAAGGACTGTTGTGCTGTCGGTCCAGAAAACTGACTTCTCCAGCCTAAGTTGCAACTCCTTCCGTAGCATGCGGTCTACTCTAACAGCGAGGACTACAGCTGTTAGCTCCAGGCGAGGAATTGTTGTCTGCTTCAGCGGAGCAACTCTGGCCTTCCCCATCATAAATGCAACATGCACTTTATTATCCCTTTCCAGTCTTAAGTAAGAGACAACTCATACCCAACCTCACTGGCATCAGAGAAGTGGTGAAGCTGTATAGTGACAGGGTTGTCAAAGTCATTAGGCTTAATGCAACGATCAATCTTGAACCTTGCCACCCTGTGGAGATCTTCCAACCAGCCAGCCCATTGCTTAGCGAGAACATGGGGAATATCTTCGTCCCATCCTAGGTTTCTTTTACAGAGTTCCTGCAGTAACAGGTTATACCTTAAGAGTCTTTGTAGCGCGCTAAGAGACAACGTTATCTGGAAACTCAGCCCAGATATTTACATCTGCTTTTCCGCTTCAGCAGATCTCCTCGTGAGATCACGTGAGGCTCTTCCTCTGGCAGGATAATCTTAATAACATTTTGTAGTGTGTGATGTGCCGCGATTTCCAAATCTTGTAGTGTGAGCATGTTTAAGATTTAAAGAGCATATTGCAGGTTAAAAAAAATCTAAATTAATATATAACCTTTTATGAAAATACCATATGAAAAGTTAATGCAGGATAAAAAATGTTTTAAAACGGGCACTAATTTAGTAGATAAAGTGAGCGTTTCTTGGACTGCTCGTAAAAACGGCTCCTTTTTCAACATCGCGTCATTTTACGTCACGACAGGGAGTCTAGCCTCGGCTCAGTGCAGAGTAGGCTGGGAAGAGCTGTCGTGAGTCAGTGTAGTTTCGGTAGTTTTTGTATTTTAATTTGTCATCGTCATGGTAAATTATTGTGTTTGAGGAGGTTGCAAAAACTCTGGCCTGTCAGGACATCGAGTCCACAGGTTTCTGTAACAAGAAAAAGGACGGTATCTTTCGTGCCTGGTGCGGTTTGTGCAGGTGAAGAGACGGGATTTCTCTTCCGCATCGGCTTCGAAAAACGAGTGAACGCCGTGTGTAGCGTTCACTTCAGATAGGAGGATTATCATCCCGGCGATATGTGATGCCGAAGCAAGAATATTGATCATCTTATACTGTACCAATGGCATCAAATAGTCTGATATAGGTAGTCATACCCTTAATAGAGGCAACTTGTAATTGAAAAACAAAATTACTAGGTTGTTTAAATATTCAAATCTTTAATTTTCTGTTTATGTTATAGCCTAACCCAGGTGAAAAATATGTATTAAAAATGTACTTTGGTTTGTTTTTAGTACAATTCAAACACACTCAAGTATAGTTTTTATACATTTAATAGTATATATTTACCCTAAACATGTCTGCTGTCCTGATATACGATGGTAATAATCAGTACAATATTGTGAGAACAGTGTATATCGTTAGCGAACGTGTAAGTTATAAGCCAACACTGGTCTCTCTCACCAAGACACCTCTCCTGTTCTCCACTGGTTCTCCTCACACCACAACTCAATTTGTCTCTGACCGTTCTGTCTAACATTAATCCTGGCCTGTCCCTGCTCTCTTGGCGGTATAGCAGGCTCATAATTGTACGGCTGTGGTCCGTCATATTTCCTCAGCGTCCGAAATATCATTGCAATCCATTGTTTTCCTGTTGTCTGAATCGACCGCTCTCCCGCCCGTTACGTCACGCCTGCCTGTAGGCTGCCACGCCCATTTTCAGACGCGGAAGTAAAATTTTCTCACAAAAACGTCTCCAGAAGCTTCTGTAGTCTATTTATAAGTATATTTTAAAGAAAATATAGTTCCTACATTATTTTTCTATACATTGACTCGTTGGGTCCTCTAACCTGCAATATGCCCTTTAAGGGAAGACAATCTGCAAAGATTCTCCTTAAGTGTGTGCTGCAACCAGATTTCACATTCGGTTAGGATTTTAAAACTCCTGTAGTGTGAGCCAAGCTAGTGTAAAATGGAAATGCATGGTAATTTTATAAATACCATGTTTATTCGGGATTTAAAAACGTGTCATCGAAATGATTGAAACCTAAGTTCTACCACTCGAACACAACTTTTTTCACTGAGTAATACCCAGAAGTTCGGTTGTTCATCAGTCAGTGTGCGCGCACACGAGAGAAGCGCTCTTCAATCCTCTCATTCCTCAATAGTTTAGCGTCATTGCACCTAATTTATTTTCACTGACTGCGAGATAGGCCTATTTTAACTTTTGATTCATAAAATGTTCTGCTCTAAAAGTTTGCTATATTCTATTTAAAATGTAGGCTACCTTTACATAATTACGTTTTGCTTTAGTTAAATTGAACCGAATCTGTTGTAGCCCATAGGCTATTTAAAAAAACTTTTTTTTTTGTTCTAAAAGTTTGTTCTATTCTGTTTCGTTTGTTTATTTTTTATTTGTTTTTACATATTCAATCAGTCTCATTCTTGTTTTTTTACAAGACCCTTTGCTGTGTTTAAAAAATAGCCTACAAACAGATATATAATAGAAAGTATTTTAAAGTATATAGTATTGTATACTACATGTATACGATGTATACTATAAATTGTATGATCGTTTGTTTAAATAACATTAACCAAATTGTCTTTAATTAATAATTCAATTATAACTTTAACATGAAGTTTAACAGCAGTTTTTTGTTTGTTTCATTATTGTACAGCAAATGTCAATATCTCTTGTTTTGATTTTTCATGTTTGTTGTAGGCTTATTTGGAAATCGTATTTCATCCTTACTGTTAATTGACATTAGCCCCACTTACGTTTCAAAATGCTGCAATGGGTTCTGTTTTGATAAATGCCCCTTTGCGCCACCTGGCTGGCGGTCATTTCGCGAACGACTTTGAAATGCGGCTGGTTTATTTTTGCCGCGGTGGATTTGCCACGGAAGCTGGCGCGGCGGTAATAGGCATTCTGGTTGAGTAGCCTACCTACTGTGTAGCCTATGTATATTTGAATTTATTTTTCAAGAGCCAAAAACAAAGGTTGGATTTACTTTATTTAAATGTATGAATATGAGTCAAAGATACTTAGGCCTTTAGTATGGAAAATAATTACATTTTTGTGTTGTTTCCTCTTATACAAATTGATGGTATCGCCAACAAAACTGGCATTTAAAGGGTTAAAATCCTGAAATGAAATACATATTTGGTAGTTATGATGAGGACTGATGCTGGTTAAAATATTTGGAACATAATAATAATATATAATACTTTAGGCAATGTTTAATATGTGACCATTTTTGGTCATTAATGCACTCAACGGCGTAAAATATATAATGCAGCACAAGGGTTAATTTAATATGAACAATAAATTTGTATTTGTAGTTGTGCAAGGAGGGCGTGGTCTAGCGAAGTCTGTGACAGGAGAGAAGATTGGGAGACAGGTGCGGCGTAAGTGGGTCAAGTGCAAATGACAAACACCTGTGTCTGGTTTTAGTAATTGGTGTGGAGAGACAGTAAAAGCTACGACAAAACAGCAGGAGAATGAGATAGACTGAGGACTTGTGGCGATCGGGTGAATGTTTTGGTAGACTTTATTTGAACATTTGGCATTCAAATTTTCCTCAATATGGATTTGGACTCGCTAAAATATCTGGAATTGCAGCGCCTCGCTAAAGAAGTTGGAATAAAAGCGAATATAAAGGTATAAGTGATGCAGTGTTGTTTGCATTTTTTTTATTTTTTATTTTTTTTTCTCAATGTCTATCTTTTTTTTTAATAGATTTTTATTCAAAAATATTAATTTCTCTGCAGTCGAAGGACTTAGCCTACTTTTTTTTCTTTTTTTTTTCACTTTTTTTTTTTTTCTTCCTTTGAAAAACTCCTCACGAGGTCAAGGTGCGTTGACTTCACTTTTATACAGATGTGCGATTGTGTAGTCTGTCAATCAAACGCTGATTCGGCGGAGTCGGACCACGCCACCTGTCGAAACACTCCGAAGCTTCATTTAGCCGTACGTAGTCACGTCACGTGACATGGGTGTTTTGAATCACGCTTCGGATCAGTGTTTCGAAACATCTGCGCTTCGGGATCTCGAAAAGCTTTGAAACGAGATATATATATATATATATATATATATATATATATATATATATATATATATATATATATATATATATATATATATATATATATATATATATTTGAACTCCTACTTTGTGGCTGTATGTTTTCTATTTTCTAAATGCCCGTTTTAATTGATTTTAAAGGCTGAAAAACTATTGAGAACTTTAAAAGCGCACTTCTCAAAACGACAACAGCAGCAGACATCGGAAAATGTGAGTAATATCTTTGTTTATTGGCAAACATAATCTGTTCGAAATGTGAAGATTTGTAATAACAGAAGCAACACTGTTGTTTGCAGGGGAATGATGAAGCCGACGCGCACACGGCACCGTTTGTGACCAAGAACCGAGGAAAAAGACGCACAGCCAAGAGAAAGCTCAGTGACTCCCCACCAGAGGTATTTACTTCGTTACATTTAGTCTACTTGCTGATTTTTTTGGGGGGGGGGGGGGGGGGGGAAGGAAGCAGATTTAAATGTAGGTACTTTTACTTTAACTCGAGTACATTTCTAATTTTTTTTTTTTTTTACTTCGTTACGTTGGGCGACGTTCCTCTCGTTACTTTATTTTAATGCAATAGCCTACATGTTGTTAAATGCGTAGTTTATTCCAAGCACGCTGTAACTTTTTTTATTTTTTATTTTTTTTATTTTTTTTTTTTTATGTGCTTGAGCAATGCTCAATTAACAAATGAATCACTCGTTTCCAGCACGCACTGAATCGTCTGGAGCGCTTTCAATTAGCACTCGACTCGGAGTCGTAACAGGAAGAACATTCGATTTAATTATTTTCATTTAATTCCGGTAATACACTTTACAACCAAACAGATTATTACCCCACGATAGCACTGCTACAAAGTATGACATTATTCGTTTTTTGGACATACATTAATTTATAGGCTAAATAACATTAAATTAAAATAACATTAAATTAGCTACCATTGTCCACAGTTAATGAAATAAAGACCTGCGGTAATGTGTGTATTGCGCAGTGGCGTGCGAACTCGACTTGAAAACGAATGCCTTTGCCTGCCTTAGACAGTTAACCAGTTTAAACATGCTTGCAGACATATACATTTTAGGGCTGGGTAATAAATATCAATTTCTCGATATTAATCGATTCTCATTTTTACGAACCGATATCGATTCTTAAATCTCAAGAATCGATTAGTCATCCTGTTTCATTTGAATGAATGGAACATTGTAGCACGTATCCAAACATGTCCTTTGTCACTATTGATATGAAAGTCTAAATTTTCAAATTACGTCCATTTTCTTTCGAAATTCAAAAACATAAATACCGTTTTGGCGCTGTGGCGAGATCGCTCTCGTGCAGCTCAAGAGAAGCACATGATCTCTTCCGCCTTAATACCAGTTACAGCGCGAAATAAACATGAATAAGCATCTGAAAGTGTGATAAAGATAGAGTACAACTTATCGAAATCCTTATGTCACATTGATTCGCTCAATCTGTGTTTCAACCGTGGAAAGACGTCAGTTAAACAGCTTGTAATCAATGTCATGTATCGTCATATTTAGCCTATCTCTGAAAAACATGTGACCATAAACTCGTTAGTCAGCCAGAAAAATGTGCTCTAGAGAGGAGCATTTTGCTAAATATATGCACCATTACATATGCAATAATCTTAATGTTCTTCAATATTCAATGCATATTTGAATAAATCTGGCAAGTTTTTATGACAGCCACCATTTAAATGTTTATATTTCGTATAATCTTCTTATTATAAAAATAAATAAGTGTAATTTAAAGTCCCTGTAAAGGTAAAAAAGAATTCTAAACACATAAATGTTAGAAATGTATTGCTAAAACATATTACAAAGACTGAACTATGAAGTAGTGTTTGTATTGCTACAAAACAGTTAATTATTACCTTCATATTAGGCTAATGAAGCCTAGTAGTAGGCTACAACTAGACTCCCATAGTTTACAGAATTAGTTAAGAGATTTGATTTCCTTCAGAAAATTTGCCATTTATTGTAACTGATATCCAAAATCAATATTGAATCGAATCGAATCAAATTGCAAGCTTGTAAATCGAATCGAATTGTGAAATTTGTGTCAATACCCAGCCGGCCAGCCCTAATACATTTGATTACATTGGAGAACAGACAGAAGATGCGTGGATGTGAATTTTATTGTTTGTTCAGTAGTGGCCAGCAGGAAGAGTTTTAACTAACTTCTGTCAATGCTTTACATGCTTTTGAATGCGAAACATTCATAGTCATAAAAAAAAAAAATCCTTTTATATATTAGTGCTGCATGATTAATCATATCGTGATGTCAAGTCTGTGACTAAATGGTGCAAAATGCTGCGATTTTTATATGAATTAGCTTAAACAAAGTAGGACTGTTAACGCAATTAACACAGCATCTGTAGTTTGTCGTCATTTGGCTAGTGTTACATGATGTCGCTCTTATTCATGCAAATGCTTTTAAACCATTCATGCGCAACAAGACAAAAACGAGCGCGCTGGCTGTGAATGTCCTGACTGACTCACAGACGCGCGCCAGAATACAGTTCTCTTTCGCGCTTGAACGAACAATAACACACACACTTATGCCAGTGTCTTTGTCAAGTATCTTCACAACATAAGAGCAGTCTTATGATGGACGTAAAGCGTTGACTCGTGAGAGAATGAGGCGCGTGTGAGATCCGCGTCTGTCAGCAGCGGCTGCTCTTAAAGGGACAGTACACAGTAGCCACTAATTTTCCCTGTCGTTAAAGTAGCATTTTTATCCAGACATCAATGGCTTATTGATCATTATAGGTGTTATCAATCATTTAGTATTTGCTAGTTTGAGTTTAGAAATGCACATTTCAGCATTATCACTAATCTGTGTGTATTTTCCTTGAACCAAGCAAGCTGACTCATGAAACCATTTGTTTATTATATCACAATAATGACCTCAATAATCGCAATATAACACTTTCCCCAAATCGTGCACCCCTAAAATATAAATATATATGCGCCTATGATCCGAAGTAACTACACTATAAAAAATATTTTAGCAATTTAGTTTTCAATTATTTTTGTGTAGAGATAACTAGATTGTCCAGACAACAAGAAATTAAGTTTTCTTGTCCTCAACTTTTAGAAATAAGTTAGTTAAACTGTAAAAAAAGGTAACTCATTTTGTGTTACCTTATTGCATGTTTTTTTTTTAGTGTAGTGCACAGGTGTCAAACTCTGTTCCTGGAGGGCCACTGTCCTGAAGAGTATAGAGCTCCAAAAACAGTTTCTAGTAATCCTGAAGACCTTGATTAGCTGGATCAGGTGTGTTTAATTAGGGTTGAAGCTAAACTCTGCTGGGTTGTGGACCTCCAGGAATTGAGTTTGACACTGTATATTGAATTGGTGTAGTAACTATACCTGAGTGTTTTCATTGGATACCTTCTTATGTTTACTCCAACTATTGAGATTATTACTAAATATTTCTATTTTACTAGAGTACAGTTTTTGTATACTCTACCAACCTCTGCTCCCCACCTGTAACTGCTCGGGTATACACGAGCAGAACAGATCTTTTATTCTAATTTATAAACGTTATGTAATTTTTGTAATGAATTGTTTTTCATATGAGACTGAAGAAAAGCAGGCACAAGAGCAAAGCCAAATGGGCTCCAAGAGAAGGAAGGTGTTCTTAGCCAAGAACACACAGACTCTGATTCCACTGGAAATCTCTACTAAAGAGGAACCTGTGGAGAAAGCTCTAGAATCTACCAATCCAGACTCTGAAGATGCTTCTACTGAGCAAAGTGTGAACGGTGAGGCTTGAAGAATTATACTCCATTTCAAGTTCCTGTAATATTCAAATGACAGTTTCTTGTTTAGATGCTGTTCCGTCTGAGATCATTTAAGATTTGGAACCAAATATTCTGAGCTCTACCCTTCAGTAATGCATTTGCAAATCTCCATTTCCCAGATTTAAAAAAAATCCATGAGGCTCATTTAAAAAAGTTGGAGTCCATCGATTCTTATGTGCAAAGGATGAACAACGAAATGGAGGTGATCAAGAAATCACTCAAGGACCTGAAGGTAAGAATGACCAAGGGTTATTCTCATTAACAATATAACTATTAAAACACTGTTTTTGTTAATTGAAATAAAGCTAAAGTGAAATAGAAATATTAGATGAGAACTTAAATTAAATGAAAATGTAATCATTTTGCTTTGGCAACTTACTGAAAATATTTGGAATAAGTTGATGCACTAAAATCACGAACACATAAAGATAAATATAAACATTATGCTAATTCAAAATATGAATTAAACCATAATAGTAAAAAAAAAAACACTAGTTTGAGCATTTTGGAGTTCACACTTTGAGTTCCATGGGTTTTATTTATTTTTGTAATTTTAGACAATGTCAGAAAAGACGCTGAAGAAATCGGTCGAGGCAAAGGCTCAAACTGTAAGTCACCAAACAAATCCTATCAGCTGCAGGATTCACTTTATGAATACGCACATATCCTGATCATAAATTTGGCAAATATTTTTAAATTAAATTGGCATATGAAGACTTCAGATGCAAAAGCCTCTAAGTCCAGCTAAAGTTTGTTTAATATTAACATTATCAAGCTCCTATAGGTTTCTACCCAAGTACCGGCATTTCTGAATGTGTAGAGCAACATTCAGGGTTAGGGTTAGGATTAGGGTTAACATTGTAAGCAAGCTTTGGTATTGTCTCCCATTAGAAGGTTCCTTCTAGCCGAGCATCTCTCTTCAGTCCTGGAGTGCCAGAAAGATGCAGGCTCACTCCACAGACTGCCAGCAAGTCTGCATTGAAGGACAGCGCCACCTTCAGGCCAACCATCCTCACCACAAATAAAATCAATGTCAGGTAAATGCATCAGTATGCTTTAATCCACTTACATTTATAATGCTTTTAGTATTGAGATCAAGTTAAATATAGGTTCTAAAGCCGAGCATTGACAAAGTGACTTTTCACTGTAACTGCTGCATTTCTGTCTCTAGGTTCTCAAAGGCCACTCACGATAACGAATACAAGCATTCTCTGTTAAAGACTCCAGCTCGTATGTCTCCTCTCCATCTCACCTACACTCCGGGGAGAAAATCTGATGTTCATACCAAACCTGAACTTAATAAAAGTGTCAATGCCATCAATAAAACACCTGGTATGGGTAATGCCATTGTGTTGCACTAATCATTTTTAGAACTGATTTTATTAAGCATTGGTTTCATTCGTTGTTGTTTGCAGGAGTTACTCCGTTTGTTTTTAATGGGAACAACAGCATGTCAGTCACACCTGGTACCACCAACAAGAATAGATTTGATCTGAAGGCCAGTCTCTCTCGTCCACTCACCTACAAACCACACAAAGGTTTGTCCACACTCAGACATGTATATAATGTAATGCCTGGGACTGTCAGGCCCTGCTTTCCTGAATTTAAACTTGTATCTGCTTGCTATTTATTGTCTTTCATTTCTGCAGGAAAACTGAAGGCTTTTGGAGCTGCACAGGAGAACACAGAACTGAATAAATCTCAGACTGTTCCTTCACACCAGAAAAACTATAAACCGCACCAAGTTCAAGCCAGGTTAGATGCTTATTTTGGTTATGCATTGAGATGCAATACTGTTCAAAAGTTTGGGGTCAGTAAGATATATATATATATATATATATATATATATATATATATATATATATATATATATATATATATATATATATATATATATATATATATATATATATATATATATATATATATATATATATATATATATATATATATATATTTTTTTTTTTTTTTATTTAGCAGGGATGCATTAAATGATCAAATGTGACAGTAAAGACAGTTATAAAGTTTCTTACGGTTTCTATATTTTTAATAAATAAAAAAATGCTATTAATTCCAACATTTTATATATATATATATATATATATATATATATATATATATATATATATATATATATATATATATATATATAAAAAAAATCACTGTTGCCATAAACATTAGCAGCAAAACTGTTTTCAACAGATTATAAGAAGAAATTGTTCTTGAGCATATTAGTATGATTTCTAAAGGATCCTGTGCAAATACAGCTTTGCCATCAGGAGTAAATTATATTTTAAAGTGTAATAGAAAATAGTTATTTTAAATGGTTATTTTTTTAATAAATGCAGCCTTTGTGAACATGAGACTTCAATAATAAAAATTTACTGACCCCGTTTTAAACTCTAGCATGCATTTAAATTTGATCAGTCTCATAGACTGAAATAACTTTCTCATTGAATCTTTGCTTTTTTTTAACCTTCAGAGAGGAACGTACCAAGCCCACAGTAGACCGAGAACAGAGGAAAGAGAATATGCTGGGTGCCAGATGAGACGTGCTCATGGCCCAAATCCACTTTTTTCTGTTTTGCCATGTTAGATGCTCCCTGTACATGTTAACTTTTTAAACGATTTATGGTTACATTTGTACTGGGACAAAAACAGTTGTCACTTAACCTTGGGTTAGTCCTTCATGTGGTAATTGTGTGTATTTATGTGTGTATGTATTTGTGTGTATTGTGCCTGCAAAAAATACATCCAATTTTATACAAAGTTTTTATTAATAAAACTTTTTTATCTGATTGCTGAATCCTCTTTAATCCAATTATCTTTAGGGTTTCTCTTGTAAAGCTCATATGCAAACTCCTGTGTGGGCAAGGTCGTTACACAGACCAATGAAGATCTCCAGCTGAAACGGGCCGTCTGCTTTGTCCCCCAGTTTAAAACCTCTTTACCTAAGAGCACACAAACAAGTTTTGAATCTGAGGTATGATGAATTTGCACCACAATGCTCTCATAAAAGTATCATCAGAGGAAAAAGGATTAATGCTCATATCAATTAGGTAAACTATGATAAATTCATGCTGACCTTATCTAACCAGAGGACATGCTGGTTATCCTGTATTCTTCCCTGACTGGAAAGGAAAAACTTGGAGAATGGGATCTGTAAAATCTGGAAGTTTTAATATTCATTGTAGGTATTACAAAGTAGTGTGTGAACAGGATATGTATGTTTGTATAACTATGGAAATGCAGGAGTAAGACACTTTGGGAACCGCTGGGAAGGGACCTTTGACCCTAGTACAGGGGTTCCCAAACTTTTCTGTGACAAGGCCCCCCTTTTGCAGGATGTGTTAAACCCATCAACAATACTACTGCAAATGTAGAAATAAATAAAACCTCTAGGTGAACATCAGATTATGTGATGGTGTTTGATTCCAGCCTATCAGAAAGATTATAGAGATGCACCGATTACAATTTTTCATTGAGTTTGACCTGCCGATACAGATACTGATTTCATTTTTTCTAACCACTTTACAGCACACACAAATATTTATTTTCTATATATATGTAAAACACCATGTAGTTTTACCCAAACTGAATAAGACAAGTTTAAATGGGTAAATGTTCTATAAATATTTGAGTCTTCATTTTCTTTTAGCCTACTCCAGTTCTTGTTAAAACATACTAGACATGCAAATGATGTGCATTTAGACACTTTTTGTGTGAAATATTTATTTTGTCCATCAAAAGTGAGCTTTCACTTTGAGTGTGAGCTGCGCAGCAAAAATAGAAACCCGCTTCACTTCTGCTCACGCGACGCTCCTGCTGGCGCTGTGAATCCACTCATTGATTAACATGCACGCCGAAAAAATACGCACCGCTTGCGATCTGAAACGGCCGTAATTCACGAGGTTTCCTACATGTGCACGTGTGATGCTGATGTTGCGCGATGTTAATCATGCGGCACCCGAGTGCATTGGACCGGCATCAAATCGGCATGTCAGACTGACCGTCCGGTCGCCGATCACATGAAAATCATCCAATTCCGGTCACCAATCAATCTGTGCATCTCGAAAAGATTAGCATTACAAGTATAATGTTCAATACTCATAATAATATAAATATTTTTACTTAAAAAAAAAAAAAAATTCTTCCAACTTGCAGCGGCCCCCCTGGCGCCCCCACTTTGAAAACCCCTGGTCTATTCAGCATTACATTTCATCTGCGTATCATCCAGAGTCTCAAGGTGTACTTGAGAGATTCCATCAAACTCTCAAGACTATGCTGAAGACCTACTGCAAAGAGTTTGAGAGAGACTGGGATGATGGCGTTCCACTACTCCTCTTCGCAGTTAGAGAGGTGGTTCAGGAGTCCTTTGGTTTCAGTCCAGCTGAACTTGTGTTTGGCCACACTGTGAGGAGTCCCTTGAAATTGGTAAAGGAGAAATGGTTAGATGTTGAGCATTCTACTCCAACTAACCTCTTGGAGTATGTGTCTAACTTTCGTTTTAGGCTTAGTAGAGCCTGTGAACTGGCCAAAGAAAATTTGAAAATGTGGTGCTCTTACCAATACTGGGTTCTGCATTGCAGGCTCAATATAGTGGTCCGTGTTATGGTTAGTGGCATAGGTTAATGTGATTGAGCCTGTTTTTGCAGGGATATGACTATGCAGTCCGCCACATTCGTGGGAAGGATAAGGTTTTGGCGGATGCTCTGTCAAGGTCGTAAGTGCTTGTGTTTGATTGTTTCATGTACTTGTTGACTTTGCTTTGGTTATCCTATAGCAACGTTTTAGGGGGGGAGTGTTTTGTGGGAGTGTTCTAATCTGTGTGTCATTGCACTTTCCCTGGTAGATCACCTGCAATCAACCGGTTAATTGGTGCCATGCACTCAAATGGCTCTGACAGTCGTGCTGTACAAAAACAAAAGCAATATCTATTTTTCCAAACTGTTAATCATGCTAGAGTGCTCTGGGACGTTAAGTGTAAACCAAAAGGAATATTAGGTGGACACTTGAACATTCGCAGCCTAATTTCCAAAAGGGATCAGATTTCTGTACTCCTTATGGACTCAAATTTGGATTATCTTTGTTTAACAGAATCCTGGCTTCACAGTAATATACCAACACATATGATAGACATTGCTGGATATCAATGTTTCAGAAAGGACAGAAATTTAGGCAATGGGGGAGGAGTTTTAATACACATAAAAGATAAATTGAAATGTCATACAGTTGAATTGAAAACCCCTCTGGAATGTTTAGCTTTGAATGTAATTTTATCACCTACAATGAATTTTAATATTGTTGTTTTTTATAACCCACCTTCTCATAAGATTACTTTTTATGATGAATTAAGTTTAGTAGCTAAACAACTTGAGTCTTATAAAGAGACTATATGGTATGGTGATTTTAACATTAATTGGTCTGACAAAAGTGGTAAACAAAAATGTAAAACAATCTTGACAAAATTTAATTATCTACAAATGATTAAAGGGCCCACTAGGATAATAAGGCAGACCAAAACAGAACAAAATAATGGCGTTTACTAATACAAAATAATGGCGTTTACTAATAAACCAGAACGTATAATAAGGACGTACAATCTGATAACAGGTCTCTCAGACCACAACATGATTCTGACAGCTAGAAAACTGACTAGAAAGCAGCTACAGTATTTTGGCAAATCTGGTTGTGATAAATTAGCATTTATCATTCCTGAGGCTAAAACTGTGCAGTTTGAAAGAGAACTTAATAACGTAAATTGGGAGCAGTTCATGGCTGTGAATGATGTAGACGAGTGCTGTAATCTTATGACTACAGCTATCTCAGGATTAATAGATAAATTTATAAAACAAAAAAGATGTAGCCGGAAAGAAACTACTATACCATGGATAAGTAACAAAATCAGAAAGCTTATGAAGAAGAGAGATTTGGCTCTGAAAAAATCATTATGCTCAAAAATGAATACTGATCTGTTAACTTATAAAAGTTTAAGAAATAAAGTGGTACTAGAACTACGTAAAGCAATGATAGAGTCGTCTCTGGACTCCTGACGGGAGAGGATGGAGTCCTCTCTGGACTCTGGACTACTGACGCAAGATGATGGAGTCGTCTCTGGACTCTGGACTACTGACGCAAGATGATGGAGTCCTCTCTGGACTCTGGACGGGAGATGATGGAGTCGTCTCTGGACTCATGACGGGAGATGATGGAGTCCTCTCTGGACTCTGGACGGGGGATGATGGAGTCCTCTCTTGACTCTGGACTACTGACGCAAGATGATGGAGTCCTCTCTTGACTCTGGACTACTGACGCAAGATGATGGAGTCCTCTCTTGACTCTGGACGGGAGATGATGGAGTCCTCTCTTGACTCTGGACGCGAGATGATGGAGTCCTCTCTTGACTCTGGACGGGAGATGATGGAGTCCTCTCTTGACTCTGGACGGGAGATGATGGAGTCCTCTCTTGACTCTGGACGCGAGATGATGGAGTCCTCTCTTGACTCTGGACGGGAGATGATGGAGTCCTCTCTTGACTCTGGACGGGAGATGATGGAGTCCTCTCTGGTCTCTGGACGGGGGATGATGGAGTCCTCTCTTGACTCTGGACGCGAGATGATGGAGTCCTCTCTGGTCTCTGGACGGGGGATGATGGAGTCCTCTCTTGACTCTGGACGGGAGATGATGGAGTCCTCTCTGGACTCTGGACGGGAGATGATGGAGTCCTCTCTGGTCTCTGGACGGGAGATGATGGAGTCCTCTCTGGTCTCTGGACGGGAGATGATGGAGTCCTCTCTGGACTCTGGACGGGAGATGATGGAGTCCTCTCTGGTCTCTGGACGGGAGATGATGGAGTCCTCTCTGGTCTCTGGACGGGAGATGATGGAGTCCTCTCTTGACTCTGGACGGGAGATGATGGAGTCCTCTCTGGACTCTGGACGGGGGATGATGGAGTCCTCTCTGGTCTCTGGACGGGAGATGATGGAGTCCTCTCTGGTCTCTGGACGGGAGATGATGGAGTCCTCTCTTGACTCTGGACGGGAGATGATGGAGTCCTCTCTTGACTCTGGACGGGAGATGATGGAGTCCTCTCTGGTCTCTGGACGGGAGATGATGGAGTCCTCTCTTGACTCTGGACGGGAGATGATGGAGTCCTCTCTGGACTCTGGACGGGAGATGATGGAGTCCTCTTTTGACTCTGGACGGGAGATGATGGAGTCCTCTCTTGACTCTGGACGGGAGATGATGGAGTCCTCTCTGGACTCTGGACGCAAGATGATGGAGTCCTCTCTGGTCTCTGGACGGGAGATGATGGAGTCCTTTCTGGACTCTGGACGGGAGATGATGGAGTCCTCTCTTGACTCTGGACGGGAGATGATGGAGTCCTCTCTTGACTCTGGACGCGAGATGATGGAGTCCTCTCTGGACTCTGGACGGGAGATGATGGAGTCCTCTCTTGACTCTGGACGGGAGATGATGGAGTCCTCTCTTGACTCTGGACGCGAGATGATGGAGTCCTCTCTGGTCTCTGGACGGGGGATGATGGAGTCCTCTCTTGACTCTGGACGCGAGATGATGGAGTCCTCTCTGGTCTCTGGACGGGGGATGATGGAGTCCTCTCTTGACTCTGGACGGGAGATGATGGAGTCCTCTCTTGACTCTGGACGGGAGATGATGGAGTCCTCTCTGGTCTGGACGGGAGATGATGGAGTCCTCTCTTGACTCTGGACGCGAGATGATGGAGTCCTCTCTGGTCTCTGGACGGGAGATGATGGAGTCCTCTCTTGACTCTGGACACGAGATGATGGAGTCCTCTCTTGACTCTGGACGGGAGATGATGGAGTCCTCTCTGGACTCTGGACGGGAGATGATGGAGTCCTCTCTGGACTCTGGACGGGAGATGATGGAGTCCTCTCTTGACTCTGGACGGGAGATGATGGAGTCCTCTCTTGACTCTGGACGGGAGATGATGGAGTCCTCTCTGGACTCTGGACGGGAGATGATGGAGTCCTCTCTTGACTCTGGACGGGAGATGATGGAGTCCTCTCTGGACTCTGGACGGGAGATGATGGAGTCCTCTCTGGACTCTGGACGGGAGATGATGGAGTCCTCTCTTGACTCTGGACGGGAGATGATGGAGTCCTCTCTGGACTCTGGACGGGAGATGATGGAGTCCTCTCTGGACTCTGGACGGGAGATGATGGAGTCCTCTCTGGACTCTGGACGGGAGATGATGGAGTCCTCTCTGGACTCTGGACGGGAGATGATGGAGTCCTCTCTGGACTCTGGACGGGAGATGATGGAGTCCTCTCTGGACTCTGGACGGGAGATGATGGAGTCCTCTCTTGACTCTGGACGGGAGATGATGGAGTCCTCTCTGGACTCTGGACGGGAGATGATGGAGTCCTCTCTGGACTCTGGACGGGAGATGATGGAGTCCTCTCTGGACTCTGGACGGGAGATGATGGAGTCCTCTCTTGACTCTGGACGCAAGATGATGGAGTCCTCTCTGGTCTCTGGACGGGAAATGATGGAGTCCTCTCTTGACTCTGGACGTGAGATGATGGAGTCCTCCTCTGGTCTCTGGATGGGGGATGATGGAGTCCTCTCTTGACTCTGGACGGGAGATGACGGAGTCCTCTCTGGACTCTGGACGGGAGATGATGGAGTCTACATGTAAAGTGACTAGGGTAATAATCTCAGATGAGTGAATGCATGTTCCTCTTTCTTTGCTTTTGTTTTTATTCAGTTTTAGTGATTTTAACTTCTGCTTTGCTTTTGTTTTTAGACTATTAGGTTGTTATAATGTTAGAATATATTGTAACAGCTTTTAATATGAACATTGTTTGTAGGACAACATCACTCATTCACTCACTCACTCAGTCACACACAAACTCACACTAACACACACAGACACACACTCTCACACACACACACACACACACACACACTCACTCACTTACTCTCTCGCTCAACTTGCCAACTGTCCCGTATTAGCCGGGACGTCCCATATATTGGGCCTAAATTATTTGTCCTGTACGTGACCTCCCATGTCCTGTTTATTGACTGCTACGCTGACTGATCTAACCACTAAGGGGCTTCACATATGTTGCGTCTTTTGAGCGCTCAAGTTTGTTATTTTAAATGTAGACGCACTACAAGCACTATCAAATAGAGAGCAACACCGTTGTGACGCACGTTTTTTCCAGGTGCGTCAATGCCGCAGCGAGATGAAAAAAATCTAAACTTTTCAGAATACCAAAGCAGGTCATGTGACATCGAACCAACAGATCAGCTTTGGCCTTCCTGTAAAAACATTGAAAGCTCAGCCAAGATGGACGAACGGCTGATCATAGCTGTACTACCCAGCAAACACATTTACGTTGTGGCAACGTCTGTGGCACGTTGCATTTCTGCTATGGCAACGTCGCTGTCTACGTGCTCGCAACATTAGGTGTGTTGGACATAGGCTGTGGCTGGATGTAAGCGATTGGCGAGAGTAGCTGTGTGCAGGCGGGGAGGAGCTGCAAACGGAGACGTGAAGTCGGACACTTTCTGGTTCCCGTAGTGACCACTCACGTGGTGTTCGCATACTTTACCACAGCTGAAGTGAAATAAATTAGGGCTGGTACTCGAATAAAAAAATTTATCTAATTAATTAGAGGCTTTGTAATTAATTAATCGAAATTAATCGCATTTTAATCGCATAAATATTTGACCTGAGAACAGTGTGAAGTAATTTTTTTCACATGGATTTTTAGTATACTACCATAATGACTGCAATACATAAGCTTAAGCAACAAAATATTGTTTATTTTTGTTCAACCAAGTCCAGCAGACCAGTGCAATTTTTGCCATTAAATGTAGCAATAGCATATTTAGAAATATAGTAGGCCTACATTTTAGAAATTCAGGTAGCCTACAGGTAGGAAGACCTTCTGTAAACTGTTTTTTAAGTTAAAAAAGGTTTCCAGGGTGACGCGTCAGGCACGTGATTCACCACAGCCAAAATAGCGCTGTATGACAGATGTAGCGCTTTTATTTCTAAATATTAAAAAACTTGCTTACCATGTCATCAACTTTTTTTTTTTTTTGATTCTCAAATATGTGTAAGTGAGTTTGTTTTGTTGTTTAAAAAATCTTTATAAATGATCTTGATCTGTAAAGATGGACGCCGTGTTTGGGCCGCAGTTCAGAGATTCCTGTCTGTTGGATTTATTACAGCGCGTCAATTCATCAGTTTCTCCCGAAATACATGAAAGTATGTGGCCGGTGAACTGGGAGTAGAATAAAGTTGACTTTATAGTTATTTACACTGTGTGTCTGATATGAATAAAAACCGTCGGCAAATATATTTTCCTGGGTTGTTATTGCTGCTTCCATAGACACCATTGTGTATTTTACAAACTATAAATGTGTTGTTTTGCTATAAATTATATTTTATGTCTAAAACCTAAAATAAACATTATGTGGTTAAAAACACTGAACAGTTGTGATCGCCTATGACAAGCGCTGAGCGTGTCCGTCTTTGGCTCAGCCACAGCGCGAAAGCAGTTTGAATCTGGCGGTGATGTCACTTCACTGTACATTCGCTCCTCAGTGGTCAGCTGGTGCAGAGCGGGCCGACATCACAATTGCTGATGAGATATTAGGGCTGTAACGATACACCAAACCCACGATTCGGTTCGTATCACGATTTTTGACCCACGATTCGATTCGTATCGCGATTCTATCACGGGGGCGGGGCTTGGGGGAGAAAGAAATGAGAGATTTTGAGAGAAAAAAAAATATTTTAAACCTGTATAAAATGAACACCAAAGAACAATATTAACTATGCAAATTATTAAACTAAACTAGGCAGTAGCCTAGGCTGCTGCTTTTGGGTTGTTTTCTGTGCTCCAACTAAATTGATATCGGGATGGTGCCGTAGGATATGCATCTGCACTTTGGACGTGTTGCCGGTCATTTCAGGAAGCTTCTTAAAACACTTAGCCTACGGCAAATTGTGTGGGTCTTGTCGACTAGCCTACACGATTTACATGGAAATAAATAGCTCGAATACCTAGCTCGCGTCACATGGAAAGGTAGCCTACTTTGACACGTAACATGATAAAAGACGCTTACAAATAAACTTTTTTTAATAGTTGGTTGGGATGAGTCACTGAGTATTTAATTATAGAATATCAAATAGATTATTGTCTAAAAAATCTCCATGTTTTCGGTGCTGATGCGGTGGTGACCCGTTCATGTAACATGTATAGGCTAGGGTGGCGCTGCCAATAAAGAACCTAATAGCTGTCACAAAGAACCGGCAAAAGTAATGATTATGAATATGTCAAATACAGCAAGGAGATATTTTAATTGTTTATTAATAAACAAGTGTTTTCTTTGTCACTGTCGGCTAAGATGAAGTTGACGATACTGACTCGCGATCTTCAGTAGCCTAGTGAACGCGCCAGAGAGAAATGCACTTTTCATATGGATGAGAGTAGGCTAGTCTGTTTTCTTTCTTTTTGAATTGTTCTGTTTAAAAGTAGACATTTCAATATAGATATATTTCTCAGGTCTGTAAGGCAAGTAGCCTACGCTATATACGCTGAGTTTCGGTTCATTGAGACGAGCTCCAGATCACGCGCCGGCTAGCCTACTACTCTGTGTCGTGATTATCTATTGTCTGCAATATTTACTTCTTATTTATTAAATCCAGGTAATTGGTTGATGAAACATTAATTAAAATTAAGATATAATTACTACAAAACGAAATTCACTTTAAAGAAAGGCTTTGTGCTTTCTCTTTGAGGTCTGTGAAAGTTTTAGTGCCGCTTCCAGAGAACTGTCACGTCTGTCATTGTTTTTTCCTCATAAATGTGAACACGGAAAATAAAATAAAATAAATATTTTTGTTCTGGGGAGAGCCAACCCATCTTCATCCGGTGGGTAGTATTACTTTTGCTTTGTGCAGTGTAATTCACAGAATTATATATTGCGCTTTGGCCGCTCTGACGTAGCAGCATTCTATGTTCGATCATGAGAGAAGACAATTGTGTCACAACATACAATGTAAACAGAAAAAACAAGCAATACATTGACACTAGAAACATTTTATAATACTAATAGTAATTTAAAGATGTGGTAGCATTGGATCTGGACGGGAAGGATAACTCTGGGAGTTGGAAGGGGTGTGTCGCGGATTGAGAATGAGAATGTGACATCACGCGTTTCACTCCGCGTTGCATTGTGGGAAGGCGTCGCCATCTTGGAAGGATACGCTATCCGTTGTCATGGTTACTTCGACAGTGAGACCGAGAGAAATAGCGACAGAGAGAGAGTAGCTTGATATTTGTTTGCATTTTTGCGATAAGGCACAGTTTCTTGGGAATAAATGAAGAAGGGGGAAGCAAAAGGAAAGGGGCTCTATCGGGAGAGACTAAATAACACCAAGCAGCGTTATTTAGAGAAACTAATTGACATCTACAACATATGGACCCGTACGACCTGCTACAGAATGGACGAAAGACCCAAAGCACTACAACCTTTCACATACCCTGACATAGTCAATTACCTGGTTTATGGTATCAGTGCCTAACGTTACTGCCTACACAATGCAAGAGTTCAGAAGCTTTAAGTCATTAGAAGCTTATGAACAATTCTGCTGCGACCGGGTGCAAGACTTAGAAACCCCCAAACCTGTAACGTTAAACTGCCAGAGTTCAGTCATACCTGATGTTTCAGGCCTCATTCATATGTGGAAATAAATCTGATATGAATCAGATACGTGCATTTGCACCTGCCGTGCAACGTCAAGCGGATCGTGGATCTGAGAATCGCGATTTCGATTTTATATCATGTATCGTTACAGCCCTATGAGATATAGGAAAATATCTAGCTGCTAGTGGAAAATGAGAATGTTATTCATCCAGTGAGAAACCCGCGGTGCAAAACTAAGCGATTAAAATCAGTTATCGCGTTAATTAACGCGTTAAAGTCTGTAATTAATTAATCTTAATTAACGCGTTAAAGTCCCGGCCCTAAAATAAATGCAATATTTGCCAAATAATACACTGATGTTTAAGAGACATTTTCATTCAATAATTAATGTACTGCTTCATACAGCGTCTGTTTGAACAAGAATAAAGATCAAGTCTACGTTTTTTAATCAGTTTTAATTTGATAAACATGACACAATATAGCATTGCAGCTACATGAAAAGAGTGTTTACTGTTGTAAAAAACTGATTTGTGAGTTTTAAAGGTGTTCGAATTAACACGAAACACATGTGATCGTTGTCATGTGCTGAATCCGGCCAATCGTGGAACAGCTGTGTCGTCATCAGCGCTCGTGCAGCCCCGAGCAGCCGCTCTTCAGAAGCATAGACAGTATAAGAAGTGGACAGAGCCATCTCATTGGAACTCAATTGAGACAAGTGAAGCCCATTTTTAGCGATTTTTTAGCATTTCCGTTCCTGACGCGCAGACTCAAACCGACTCAAACTAAGCTTGATGACGTGAGCAACCTGTCTGACAGATGTACATCTTCTAGTAGCTGTGCATCTATGAAAACGACATCTATGAAAAGTTTCAGTCTGGATTCAGGCCACATCATAGCACTGAAACTGCGCTTGTTAGAGTCACAAATGATTTACTTTTAGCCTCGGACCAAGGCTGTATCTCAATACTAGTTTTACTTGATCTTAGTGCTGCGTTCGATACTATAGATCACACAATACTCTTAGATCGACTACAAAATTATACTGGTGTTCAAGGACAAGCATTAAGCTGGTTCAGGTCATACTTATCTGACCGCTACCATTTCGTCTACTTAAATGGAGAAAAATCGATCGTAACTTCGGCAAACTATGGAGTGCCGCAGGGATCTGTGTTAGGCCCTTTATTATTCTCAATATATATGCTGCCACTTGGTAATATTCTAAGGAAACATGGAATTAGTTTCCATTGTTATGCTGATGACACTCAAATATACAAAATAAGAGCCATCCAAAACTCATATATTACCTGTAGTCCAGTCATTTTATGAAAAAATGTTGAACAAATTGCAACAGAAGCAAACTCAACTGATTTTGTATCCTCAATATGTCCTGAGTAAGGAAAAAAAAGCCCCGAAGAATCCCATTAGGGGAAAGTTTCGAAAAATACCCAAATGTACCCTATCCATTCGCCTATTCATTATTTTTCTCACGTGAAAAGGGTAAAAATTTTAACCTTTAGATATCACCATGAAAATTACTGAGTTGATTACATCAAGACAAACAAAAAATGTATTACAAGTTTTTTAAAATTGTTTGTTAACATGGACAAATGGTGCATAATCTAATTACGTATGTGCTAATTTGCATAAATACCCAAACAAATCTAAACATTGGGTATAGCAGGTGAACATGTCTTGTTGAATCTTCTTGACATATAACAGTAAAAGACTTATGACAATCTGTGAGGGAACTAAACGCTATTGGCTATTTGAAAAGGGGGAGGAGCCATTCAATATGTCCCGCCTTACTTCCTGTTTCAGTGGAATTTACGTCAACGCATCAAACAAAGCTGTGCGTTCCAAGGAACTTCATTGGTTTTTCATTAAAACTCTATTCATGGGATTTATTTTACAAGCATGCTTCTCTAGTCATGCTCTTTATAAGTGATTGATTTGTGATCTGGCTGATATATGCTGCTGTTTATGGACGCTGTAGAGTTATTTTGTAGTTTTATAGTGTTGATTACAGCTGCATGTACAAGCTTTGGCCGGTAGGTGGCGCTACAGGACTATGAGTGAATATTAGACTGTGTTGTGATGGAATACTAGCATTCTGCAGCATATACACGCCTTCTGTTCTATTATAACACGCAGTGTGCCATTTCAGACAGTATTGCCCTTATTACAATGCATGTTTATTTCAGCAAGTTATATTCTCAGAAATAAGACTTTTTTTGTGTGTAAATGTGTCTGAAAAGAGCCTGATTATATAGTGAGTCAGTTGATGCACATTTTGTAGGAGGTAAAGTGCAGTAAAACACTGCATTTCCTTGTTTGTTCATATGGATGCTACTTCATGAAGAAATATTAAGTATGATTTTCATCATCTTCATCATCATCATCAGTAGTAGACTATAGTGTAGGATGAGAGTGAGGTAGAGTCTAGCTGGCCGGGCGGCTCTAAAGTCTTGTGTGGGCGCGTTTAGCAGATCACATTATCTGTGTGTGTGTGTGTGTGAGAGAGAGAGAGAGAGAGTGTGTGTGTGTGTGTGTGTGTGTGTGTGTGTGAGTGTGTGTGTGTGTGTGAGAGAGAGAGAGAGAGAGAGTGTGTGTGTGTGTGTGTGTGTGTGTGTGAGTGTGTGTGTGTGTGTGAGAGAGAGAGAGAGAGCGAGAGAGAGAGAGTGTGTGTGTGTGTGTGTGTGTGTGTGTGTGTGTGTGTGTGTGAGAGAGAGAGCAATGGCGCGGGAAGGGGGGTGCTGCAGCCCACCTCATCATAGCATCAGCACCCCCTGGTGGGGGGCTGTGGACTAACATAATATTGTAGCCTACTTAAAAGCGTGAAATAAAATAAATAAATTAAAATAGACATAATAACATACTGTGTTTGATATGGGATTACAATGATAGACAGTGTATAAGATATAAACTAATGAATAATTATTTTAATATTTCGTTGATAAAAGACTTGCCTACTCCTCGGGAAGTGCTTCTGTCACCTCACACTCGTTTGTGTGTCATGGCTAGTAGCAATAAGCAGCAGAAACGTATTTCTGATTTTATTTTTAATAACACCATTAAGAAGAGTAAAAATAGTCATGGGAATTATTCTCAATCAAAGGATGTCAACAACGACTGGTGTGCAGGGCAGATGTTGTAACTGCGCGCGCGGCTCCGCATCCGAAGATGCACGACTTCGAGCCGAATATGGCCGATAGCCTACGTCTCATCACACCGGCTAGTGCTTAAATTTACTAAATACGCCTACAATAGCAGGCATAAGCCCTTTTAATCATGGTCCATGTTTTATAAAAATGTTCTCGAAACTACATGAAAATGTTTAGTGAAATTAATATGTAAGTTATTATTGTTAATTTAGCTCAGGGGTGCCCAAACTTTTTCCTATGAAGGGCCAAAAATCAAACTTGATTGAGGGCCGTGGGCCAAAAGTAAATTTTGCATCATAAATCAAACTGTATTACATTAAAGTTGCTATGGGTTTATGATTATGCTCTTGATTTCTCCATTATTGCGTTTAATTTGTTGACGTTAATTGACGTCACGTCAAGTGTCGCAAATAGGGTTGCCACCTTCAGTGTGGCAAAATAAGGGACACCCATTCACGGCCCCCAATCACAATAATTTATGGTCTGATCTAGGGCTGCACGATTTGGGGAAAATGTCATATTGCGATTATTGAGGTCAATATTGCGATTGCGATATGTGATTGCGATATAATAAACAAATGGTTTCATGAGTCAACTTGTTTGGTTCTAAAGCAAATGCACTCACAGATTAGTGATGATTCTGAAATGTGTATTTCTCAACTCAAACTAGCAATAACTAGCAATAAATAATTGATAACACCTATAATGATAAATAGCTATCAATTTTTTAAAACATTTATTAGGCTTCAAATAATATAACAGCTTTTAATTTAAGTGAACTTCAAACAATCCTCACATAAACCCATAATAAATGTCATATTTACCTGTGACCTTCCTGTCTAACAGGTAGGACATATACAGAAATTGAATAAAGTTATTAAACAGTCTACGCTGCATAAATTATAAATTATATATAGACTAATCCTTATTAAAGCTAATTACTGACAGAAAGCTTTATTGATAGCTGGCCCTTTAAGAGCGCTGCTGACAGAGACGCGGATCTCACACTCGCCTCATTCTCTCACAACTCTTTATGTCCATCATAAGACTGCTCTTACCTCTTATGTTATGAAAATACTTGACAAATGACATTTTGGCATAATTGTGTGTGTTATTGTTCGTTCAAGCGCGAAAGAGAATAACTGTATTCTTTCGCGCGGTCTGTGCATGCGCTACTGGCGCGCGTCTTTCTGTGAGTCACATTCAGGACATTCACAAGCAGCGCGCTCTCTTTTGACTTGTCGTGCATTGGTTTAAAGCAGGTTTGAAGTTTTTATTCAACTATGTGTGGGCCTTATGTAAAATACGGGACAAATCGCGTCCCTTATTTGATACGGGAGTCACCCTCCCCTCAATAAAGAATAAAAAGACATGACCCTCCCCTATTTCCCTCAGTGGTCCATTCCATAAATACCGAACGGTGAATCTCTTATGCCTAATGTAGTGAGTCTTCTTCAAGCTAAGGAGAAAATGCAAGGAGACCATTTAATTGTTCATTAATAGCCTAAACTGGTGTTTTCTGTGTCGCTGCAAAGATGAAGTTGACGATGCGGACTCGGCATGAACGCCAGAGAGAAATGCACATTTCATATGGACTACATAATACGAGAGTAGGCCATTTCTTTTCGTTTGGAATAGTTTCGTTTAAAATGAGACATTTCAAGCTTTCTATAATAGTTAGCCTATCTTTTATTTATCCAATCTGTGAGGCACAAAGACCATTTTGCAAGATGTAAACAACAGTGGTCCAGAAGCACTTCCTGTTTCAGTTTTTGAACTCTATATAAACGTTGGGATAAAATACAACCAACAGAACATATAAAACTGAATCAAAAAAACTAAACAAACATCTTTAAGATATTTTATTTACATGTGAAATAAAGACACCAGTTACAAACTGAAACAGGAAGTGTTTCTGGACCAGTGTGGTTTACATCTTGCAAAATGGCCTATGTGCTTCTTATTTATTAAATACAGGCAATTGGTTGAAAAATAATTGATCAAAATTAAGATACAATTTATACAACTTATACAATTTATACAACACAAAAATCTTATAAATTGTATAAAACAATGTATACAATTCACAAAAATCACAAAAAAAGAGTCTCTCTACAAAACAAAACTCAAAGAAGTGCTCAAAATCATATCTTACCCATGTCTCCAGACATATAGCGAGTATAGACATCATGCTGCATGCTCACTTTCATAATCAACATGGATTAAATTAAAGCCTGTGTGTGAGAGCTAGAGAGAGAGAGAGTGTGTGTGTGTGTGTGTGTGTGTGTGTGTGAAAGGGACTTGAACTCGAAAAGACCAAAAAGTAAATAGCCTCTTTTGAAGGCTGTAGGCTCTGATAAACTCATATTAGTTACTAATCTAAATATTGTTCTGTCAGTGTTAATGACTGTTATGAGTGACATTTTGGACCTCAGGTGGGAAAATATGATTTCTGTCTGAGAAAATGATCCATCGCTGTCTATCTCGATGGTCCATTATCTGGATCAGTAGTTTGATCAACAGAACTGCAGGACGGTAGATCTCCTGCTTTGATTCCTCGTGTTCCTGTTATTGATTTGCTTATGGTCATTTGTTTAATAAACCCCTGCAAACAGATCCACTTCACATCACACTCTCAATCACTCATTCTGTCCATCATGTGTCAGTCATTATCAGTGTGAAAGACAACAGATCTGATGATGCTGACACTGAAGAACACACACACACACACACACAGACATGTGTCAGTATAGATGTTGGCCAGTGTCTGTATTCCTAAAGTGAGATAGATGTTTTTTATATTTCTGTCTTACATTTATTACTCATCTAAATAAGCCCATATTAAGACTTTTGTTTTATTCAGTGTAGAAGTTTCCACTTACTTCTGGAGACACACAGCCACACACACTTAATCTGAATAAGATTTTATATAAAATCTTATTCTTTTAGATTATAAAATCTTTTAGATTTTATATAAAAAGGGTCGTTCTGAACTAATTAAATCCAATTCGTCACATTTTCTCCTTGTTTTCACACGGAAATGCACTTTACAGTGAATTAGTTCAAGTGTGTTGCGAACACCTTAGTCAACGTCTCGTACAAACACACGTTTTGTTGTGATAAACAGAAGACACGAGACAGGGTTTCAAAAACAGGCAGTAATTCGTCTTTAATTCTTGGTTACTACATTCATTGATTGCTTGAACTCGAGTGTCGTACACCAGATCCACTCAGCGGTTCCAGTGTTGGTCTGCATGCGTGATTAAGGTCAAAGGTCAGAGGTCGATCCGTCGAGCCGGAAACAGCCGGACATCACTTCATAATTCAATATTTATATATTTATATAAATATAATTATATAGATATAATTAAATCTAAATCTCACACACTCTCACTAACACACACTAACACACACACTCTCACTAACACACACTCACTCTCACTAACACACACACTCTCACTAACACACACACTAACACACACTCACACACACACTCTCACTAACACACACTCACTCTCACTAACACACACACTAACACACACTCACTCTCACTAACACACACTCACTCTCACTAACACACACTCACTCTCACTAACACACACTCACACTCTCACTAACACACACACTCACTCTCACTAACACACACTCACACTCTCACTAACACACACTCACACTCTCACTAACACACACTCACACTCTCACTAACACACTCACACTCTCACTAACACACACTCACTCTCACTAACACACACTCACACTCTCACTAACACACACTCACACTCTCACTAACACACACTCACACTCTCACTAACACACACTCACACTCTCACTAACACACACTCACACTCTCACTAACACACACTCACACTCTCACTAACACACACTCACTCTCACTAACACACACTCACTCTCACTAACACACACTCACTCTCACTAACACACACTCACTAACACACACTCACACTCTCACTAACACACACTCACACTCTCACTAACACTCTCACTAACACACTCACTAACACACACTCTCACCACTAACACACACTCTCACCACTAACACACACTCTCACCACTAACACACACTCTCACCACTAACACACACTCTCACCACTAACACACACTCTCACCACTAACACACACTCTCACCACTAACACACACTCTCACCAACACACACACTCTCACCAACACACACACTCTCACCAACACACACACTCTCACCAACACACACACACTCTCACCAACACACACACACTCTCACCAACACACACACACTCTCACCAACACACACACACTCTCACCAACACACACACTCTCACCAACACACACACTCTCACACAATCTCTCACTCACAATAACACACACACACTCACTTTCTCACTCTCACTCACTCTCACTGCTTAAATGTGCTGATCTGACAGGGAATCGACCTCAGAATCGCTCACAGGTGTGTTTGTGTGTGTGTGAGTGTGTGAGTGTGTGTGTCAGTTGTGCCCCTCCTCGTCGCTGTGCTCGGTGCGCTCGTCTTTGCTCTCTCGGAGCGAGCTCTCGTCGATGTTCTCCAGGGACTCTGCGTGTTGGATGCAGAGCTCGGACAGTGGGACGCTGGACAGCCGGTTCTGCTCCGGGAAAAGCCACGGCTTGAAGCCCGGACTGTGTTTCTGCTTCCACTCCGGGTACCGGACACACGCTTTACTGATGCGCTTCATCGCCTGACACACACACACACACAAGATGAGGTTACAATAGGATTCCAAAATAAATAAGCCATCTAAAAATACATTTATTACAGAAAATATATATTGAAGTAAATGATAAAGATTTTATTAAAAAAAGTAGATTAAAATAAATTCTCAATCAATACTCGCTCTCACACACATACACACACACTCACACACATACACACACACACTAATAGTCTAATTCAATCACACAGACACATTTAGACACACTGCAGCTCTTTGTCTCACTGATCCAGTTTGTCTGAAATGTTTGTACCGTCGTCAGTCCGTCTCCTCTTTTAAAATCATTTATACAGTGAAACATTTTGAACAGAAGTTGTGTTTCCAGCATCAGGCACTAAGAAGAGGCACTATAGGGAACGATAAAGGGTTTCAGAGCCGCTTCACATGTAGAACCTTCAGTGGCTCCATCAGGATCATTTTACGGATTTAGTTTTGAGTCATTTTGTTGTAGTTAATTTTTATGAATTAAGCAACTCGTAATGACTCTTTATGACTAGGAAACCCCCCCACTAAACATGAAAGTATTATACATATTTAGAATCTTATTGGCATAAACGGAGTCAAGAATCCTAGAATTCTATTAGAATGTTTGTGTTGTTTGTGTGGATCAACAACTGCAATATGTAGAAATGAGTGTGTTCATGCTGACGCGTGTTTAATATTTCACATGTTCTTTTGTCACTGTGTCTTTATTTATCGATCAATCACTCATCTGTTCTTTCACTAATGTTTCCTGAGAAACTGTTGACCTACTTCAACACACACACACTCTCACATGTCTGTCATTATGTGGGGTTTCAGGGTCAATTCTGTTAGAAATGAAGAACAAAGCAACAGAGAAAATAACTATCTATGAACGAGTGTGTGTGAAGGAAACTACTCACTTTGGGTGCCAAGAACTGGGAAGACTTGTTTACAACCCACTTGGGAAGAGAACCTGTGAGAGAGAGAGAGAGAGAGAGAGAGAGAGAGAGAGAGAGAGAGAGAGAGAGAGAGAGAGAGAGAGAGAGAGAGAGAGAGAGAGAGAGAGAGAGAGAGAGAGAGAGAGAGAGAGAGAGAGAGAGAGAGAGAGAGAGAGAGAGAGAGAGAGAGAGAGAGAGAGAGAGAGAGAGAGAGAGAGAGAGAGAGAGAGAGAGAGAGAGAGAGAGAGAGAAAATAAACTGAACAGCTAACCCTAACATCTTAAAGATCTCTGAGTGAGAGTGTGTGAGTGTGTGTGTGTGTATACCTCTCGGGTCCACCTGAGCCAGGTATGTCAGTGTGTGTGTACCTCTCGGGTCCACCTGAGCCAGGTATGTCAGTGTGTGTGTGTGTGTGTGTGTGTGTGTACCTCTCGGGTCCACCTGAGCCAGGTATGTCAGTGTGTGTGTGTGTGTACCTCTCGGGTCCACCTGAGCCAGGTATGTCAGTGTGTGTGTGTGTGTGTGTGTGTGTACCTCTCGGGTCCACCTGAGCCAGGTATGTCAGTGTGTGTGTGTGTGTGTACCTCTCGGGTCCATCTGAGCCAGGTATGTCAGTGTGTGTGTGTGTGTGTGTGTGTACCTCTCGGGTCCACCTGAGCCAGGTATGTCAGTGTGTGTGTGTGTGTGTGTGTACCTCTCGGGTCCACCTGAGCCAGGTATGTCAGTGTGTGTGTGTGTACCTCTCGGGTCCACCTGAGCCAGGTATGTCAGTGTGTGTGTGTGTGTGTGTGTGTGTGTACCTCTCGGGTCCACCTGAGCCAGGTATGTCAGTGTGTGTGTGTGTACCTCTCGGGTCCACCTGAGCCAGGTATGTCAGTGTGTGTGTACCTCTCAGGTCCACCTGAGCCAGGTATGTCAGTGTGTGTGTGTGTACCTCTCGGGTCCACCTGAGCCAGGTATGTCAGTGTGTGTGTGTGTGTACCTCTCGGGTCCACCTGAGCCAGGTATGTCAGTGTGTGTGTGTGTACCTCTCGGGTCCACCTGAGCCAGGTATGTCAGTGTGTGTGTGTGTACCTCTCGGGTCCACCTGAGCCAGGTATGTCAGTGTGTGTGTGTGTACCTCTCGGGTCCACCTGAGCCAGGTATGTCAGTGTGTGTGTGTGTGTGTACCTCTCGGGTCCACCTGAGCCAGGTATGTCAGTGTGTGTGTGTGTGTACCTCTCGGGTCCACCTGAGCCAGGTATGTCAGTGTGCAGCTGGTGGGGCCGGTGCGCTGGATCAAGTATCCCGTCTGAATAGAAACGGCTCGAACCAGATCCTTCTTAGGAGGATATTTCTGAAACACACAATCAATGAATCAAACAATCAACAGCGATCATAGAACACACAAATTCAGCCAATGAGATTCACTACAGCGTCTCCATGGTTACAGGACTCTGGCCACTGTGTGGGTGTGTGTGTGTGTGTTGGATTGTGTTTGAGTGTGTGAGAATGAGCAGAACAGGAGATAAAAACAAGCCTCTCTCTTTCTCTCTCCAAGGTTAGCAGCAGACCAGTGATCATGTGACTATTACAACAACTACTTAATGATCACACACACACACACATCTGTACAGGATCAGAGTGAGACGCTGCAGACCATCATCACATCATTAGTAAAGATCAGAAGGTCGTTACCAGAATCATTACTGTCGTGACCAACTAACACACACACACACATTCAATTACTAACACAATACAGCGATTCATTAAGTTTCATCTCTAACATTCTCTTGAATCTCTCTTTAATTAATGTCAATTTGCATGTTTACGGTCCTCTGATGACGGTTAATGGTCACATGACACACAGCTAACACACACACACACCATTTCATATTTCATCAACGCTTAACCTCCTGGTCCTCTTCGTGACTCGGTCAAAAAGGACCAGATTTTATATATATTTTTGTCAATGAAATGAATATACTATATTTTAGTATGATGATTGTTTTTATTAAATATTTTGTATTTTTAGGGGATTTTTTTTATACTAAATTATACTTGTGCTGCATTTATAATCCATTTATTCACTTAGCATAGACCTAAAAATATCATTTCCAACTTAATCTGTGGTAAATCTCGAACGCTTTAGTTTGATCTCTGTTCAAACACACACTCAGATTATTGCTGAAGTGAAAAAAGGTTTAAAAAAGTGAACTAAACAAAAGTAACTAAACGTGTATTGTGAAAAAATGCAAAAAAAAGGCCCTAATTTAAATAAATAAAAAAACGATTAAAATTTTTATATGAAATATATATTTTCAAAAGCACGTTTTACTCTAAAACTTTAAGAAAATGAAAGCCATAACTGTAAAGCCGTTGTTCTGTTGTTGCAGTTCCGAACGCTTCCACTAGAGGAATCTCATTTACAATGCAGCGTTTCTGACGCGACAAACACAAGTGTGAATATTGTTTTCAGGACCAATTAACCGGTTCTAATTTTTTGTGTTCACACAGCAAGTGCCAAAACCTTCCACTCAGATGAAGTAAAAAAAAAGATTAAAAAAAAGTAATGTGTCACAAATGATTGAAGAGCTTGTTTTCACTCACAGCGTGTTTGACGGAGTAGTTCATGATGATGTAATCATTGCCCATCGGCAGCCATGAGCGCAGGGTGATGACATCACGGTTCTTCAGCGGCTTCGGACACTTCCCTGAGGAGAGTTAGCGCTTAGCATGAGCGACGACATCAGTCACACACACAGTAATTAGCATATTCAGATTATGTAAAGACTGATGAAATATTGCGTGTACAAAAAAGTCAGAATTGCAATTCTAAGAAAAGTTAGAATATAGGCATATAAACTCCGAGTTCACAATTTGAAAAAATCAGAATGTAGGGCTATAAACTCTTGAAAATAAATTGCAAGAAACTCCGAATTGTGATAAAAAAGCCGGAATTTCTATTCTACAAAAAAAAACCTTGAATATATGTAAATTCACAAATGCAACTTTTTTTTCACAATTCTACGATAAAGTCAGAATAAAATGTATATAGAATCACAATTAGCCTTTTTTATTTTTATCCTGTGGAGGAAACAAGCTTTAGTACACACACTCACTCATCACACACACACACACTAATACTCACTTTCACACACACTAATACTCACTCACAATCTCTCTCACACACACTGACACACTTTCACACTCTCACACTTTCTCTCAAGACACACTCACACAATGACACACTCTCACACTAATACTCACATTCACTCTCACACTCTAATACTCTCACAATCTCACACACACACAGACACACTTTCACACTCATACTTTCTCTCAGACACTCACACACACTCTCTCACTGACACACTCACACAATGACACACTTTCTCTCAGACACTCACACTCTCTCTCACTGACACTCTCACACACTCTCTCTCTCTCACACTGACACACACACACACTCTCTCTCTGACACTCTCACACACATTCTCTCTCACACACTAATACTCACTTTCACTCTCACTCACAATCTCACACACACACAGACACACTTTCACACTCACACTTTCTCTCAGACACACACACACTCTCTCACTGACACACTCACACAATGACACACTTTCTCTCAGACACTCACACTCTCTCTCACTGACACTCTCACACACTCTCTCTCTCTCACACTGACACACACACACACTCTCTCTCACTGACACTCTCACACACATTCTCTCTCACACACTAATACTCACTTTCACTCTCACTCACAATCTCACACACACACTGACACACTTTCTCTGAGACACACTCACACACACACTGACACACATTTACACACTCACACACTATCTCTCACTGACACTCTCACACACACACACACACACACACACTCACACTCCTGCGAGGTCTTACAGGAGTAATAGCCCACGTCTGCGTTGACCGTCAGTTTGCCGATGTCGAAGGTCTCGATGACGTTCGCGTCCCATTTGCGCCGATACTCGATGTCGTGGAGAACGTCGTACATGGTCTCGGCTGGGATGTCCTTACACTGCATACGACACTGAGGACACCGCAGAACCGTTACCCTTGTTAGTCATTTTAGACAGAAATATATATATATATATATATATATATATATATATATATATATATATATATATATATATATATATATATATATATATATATATATATATATATATATATAAATGCAGAACATAATAAAAGTGAGTAATTACGTCACCAAATTTGTGCAATTTTGCACTTCAAATGAACTTTGCTTAAAAAGATAAATCTTGGATAAGGTCTCTTGATTACTCTGCCTTAATAATATTTACTTATTGCAAAAAAAGAAGAATTTTTCTAGCCTTTTTATTATTATATAAATAAATGTTGCCTATTTTTTTAATTATACTGCACTTATTGACTTCAGTTAGTCTTGACTGTCAGGATCACAAGTGTGACGCTAAAGTTAAGATGTAATTAAATGTTTACTAAAGTTAAAAGTGACATCATATATTCATATATTAGTGACATCATGATGCGCAAACATTTTATCCCTGATCCCACATCATATTCATGGAACAAAACCTAAAACAGAACCATGAGTGTCTGTGTGTGTGTGTGTGTGTGTGTGTGTTGACCTACATCAGGTGAAATGAGGCTGCAGTCATTCTGAATTTGATTTGTGAAATATTAAAGCAGGCCATTAAGCCTCATCTCGACAGCACCTGTGTTTCTAGAGCAACGACACTAATGTTCATTCTCATCCTCCAAACTCACTGTAAAACAACCGATACGCTGATATAATACAGAACAATTGAGTAATATAATAACACTACTGACTAACTCATAAAATGCATAAATGCTAAACATTATATATTAGTTATAATTAGCTCTGGTATCGATTAATTATTACAATTAAAATAATTTCCAATAAAATATTCTTGATTCCATATATATATATAAAATGGTCAGTCTGTGTTGAAACAGGACAGAAACGCTTGAGTGGGATTTTCCTGAAGCTCCACTGGAGATGAACATCATGAGTGGGAGGACAGATCGTGTGTGTGTGTGTGTGTGTGTGTTTTTCGGGGGAAGCCCAACAGCTTTGAGGAGAATCTGACATCTACAGCCACCCACACAGAACTGTGCTGCGCGCTGTGTGTGTGTGTGTGTGTGTTCTAATTTCTAACAAATTATTTGATGCCTGCAGTCATGGGTGTCTCTTTACTGACATCTATTCTTTCTTCATCACGGACACACACACACACACACACACGCAGCACAGTTCTGTGTGGGTGGCTGTAGATGTCAGATTCTCCTCAAAGCTGTTGGGCTTCCCCCGAAAAACACACACACACTCACACACGATCCGTGTGTTTGTTTCACCTGATAATGGTGAGAGAACACCTGTAAATAACAAGTGCGATGGATTTTCCTTCCGTGAATCAGTCGGAAGCTTCATTAGAGTTTCCAGGGCATTGAGTCACATTTCACTAAAGCTCCTGAAGATAAAGAAACATTCAAACTACTGCTACATTTAATGCAAATAAAACCTTTATCGGCCGTACGGAGACAGAGCTGATGTTTGAAGAACTGATCACTGACACTGTGACCACTGCAATATCACTAACA
>JAULUF010000119.1:707500-745000 GCA_031834385.1 Semotilus atromaculatus | reverse complement strand
ACACACACTCTCACACACACTCTCACACTCTCTCTCTCACACTCTCTCACACCAGACTGATCTCATGAAATAGCGTATGTATGACACGCCAATTCGTATTTCCATTTTTGGCGTGCTATCAACACGCATAATCGCTTTTCAGCGTGTTTATCAACGCCATTGACTTAACGTTACATTACTATATATAAATATATGACCTACCCCAACGACGTCCCTAAACCTACCCGTCACTTGGGTTATTAGCATTTATGACTCTTCCCCTACCATCCTAGGGAAAAAAATATCGCTCCCCAGATGTAGATATTCATTTAGCTTAGTTTCGCTCGGAAATTTAACGGCGTGGACATACACGCGGCGTACACATACACGCGGCGTGGACATATACGCAGCGTAGACATAAACGCGGCGTGGACATACACGCGGATAGCTGAAAATGCGTATAGATAACACGCCACTTGATTTGAAAGTGGCGTGTATGTTTACGCAAAGTCATGATGTCATGTTGCTCTCACACACTCTCACACACACACTCTCACACACACACTCTCACACACACTCTCTCTCACACTCTCTCTCACACTCTCTCTCACACTCTCTCTCACACTCTCTCTCACACTCTCTCTCACACTCTCTCTCACACACTCTCTCTCACACACTCTCTCTCACACACTCTCTCTCACACACTCTCTCTCACACACTCTCTCTCACACACTCTCTCTCACACACTCTCTCTCACACACTCTCTCACACACTCTCTCACACACTCTCTCACACACTCTCTCACACACTCTCACACTCTCTCACACACTCTCTCACACACTCTCTCACACACTCTCACACACACACTCTCACACACTCTCTCTCACTCTCTCTCACACTCTCTCTCACTCTCTCTCACTCTCTCTCTCACTCTCTCTCACTCTCTCTCACACTCACACTCACGAATGAGTAAATGAAGACTTATGCCGTTTAGCTCCACATACAAGAGAAGAAATAAAGTCATAAAGATTTGGAGTGACACAAATCTTCATTTTCTATCCCTTTTAATAATTCTATAACATTTTAAAGTGTGTTTTGTGTATCTTCAGGTGCATCACATCTCCACACCTGAGATCACGTGAGTCGATGAAGAGCAAACACACACACTGATCACGAGAGATTACCGTGTTCTAGGACTCATTCAGGCCCGTTTCAGTTTCTACATCATTAGTTTGTGTCAATAGTCAGTAAAAGCAGAAGCTTCAGAAACATGAGCTTTCTTATGTTACATTACTTGTAAAGCGTCAGAGTACAGTCACACACTCCCAGCGTGAAGAACAGGAGATAAACGTGACGACGTTAATAGTAGCACATATCATCTACTGTATGCAAACTAGAAAAATAGATGTGACCAATCAATTTCATGGTTATAACGTTCATAACTAATGATAATAATAATAATAATAATATGAATATGATGAATTTCTCTCTCTCTCTCTCCTTCTCACACACACACACACACACACACACTCTCTCTCTCTCTCTCTCTCTCTCTCTCTCTCTCTCCCTATCTCTCTCTCTCACTCACACACACACACACACACACACACACACACTCTCTCTTTCTCTCTCTCACACACAAACACTCTCTCTCTGATGGAGTATTTCGCACACTTCAGCACTTTGTGTTATAGTGCTTTACTGCTGTTTCCCCCACAGGAACACGCGTCAGCAGACTCACACACGCGTGTATGTTTGTGTGAAAACTGTGAAATTAATGCAGATTTTATGGTTACATTTATTCATTTAGAAGATTTTTTTACCAACAGCAACTCACAAATGAGAGGGTTAATTTTCACTGCAAATTAAAAGTGATTAAAGGGCCCCTATAATGATATTTTAAAGTTTCCTAATGTTGTTTTGGAGTCTCCTACAACAGGTTTACATGCATCAAACGTCAAAAAAAACTTTAATTTTCTCATAATATACATTTGCACATCACCAGATTTTCAATGATTCTCAAATGACTCGCCAAATGAATCAATCTCTCTAAATCGCTCCTTTCCGCGAGCTACTCTGCTCTGATTGGCCAGACAGCTCAGTCTGTTGTGATTGGTTTACAACCCGAACCTCCATCGGGACGACTCGAGCGGGACGCTTCAGAGATCCACTACTCAGTTTGAGGTAACGTACATTATGAGATGTTGCTATTCCTCACCATCAGCATTAACTAGTGCATGTCCATCAACCAGTTATTTTACTTGTACTAATTTATTTACAGAGTATGTTTTTAATATATTGCGGTGAACACGTGGAAACTGTATCAATAACAGCATGTAGGCTATGCACGAGCGTGAATGACTCATGTAACAAACATTGGTAAAACAAATCTTGCTCCATGCTTCATCTTTTAATCATGCTTAAACACTATATCAGTAATGGGAACGACATATGAACAAGACACTGTGTTTACATGCATTTATTAGTTGTGTGCATGTGAATGTATTATTAGAGAATAAAGAGTTTCAGCACTAACACTGGAACTGAAGATCATCCCTCCTCTTTAAACTGTTTTAGATACACAGTAACACAGAAGGACGAGTTACACTGAAGATGAACGCGTAGTGTTAAAGATGAGCACCAGTACTGATGATGAGTGACTAACAACACACACACACAGTCTCTCTCTCTCTCTCTCTCACACACACAGTCTCTCACTCTCACTCACAAACACTGTCTCTCTCTCTCACACTTTAACTAAATCATCTTTATTTGTCATTGATGATTATAAGAAGAACCTTCAACATTCATGGAGACACTAAAGGTTGTTTCTAACGTCCTTCAAACAAAAATGGCCGTTTCACGAGCGGTTGTTCAGTCACTCGTAACTCCAGCGCTCCTCCAGCCTCGGCCTGACGCGTCTCTGACAAACGGGAAGAGCTAAACCTGACAGACCAACTTCTGCTCTCCTTTTCATGCAGTTCTTCCTACTTTATACTGGAACAAAAGGACAGTGTGTGTGTGTGTGTGTGTGTGTGTGTGTGGCTCGAATGACTTCAGTCTCGTGAGAATCCAGCAGGTTCTGAACTTTGTGAACTTGAGATGCATTACACTGAGTTTCCTTGAACAAACACAAATAAAAGATCAGGCACTGACTGTAAAACACACAGTTGTGTTGAGACACACACACATCCTGCTGGCTTTCTGTTACAGTTCAAACACACCCGTCCGTGTGTGTGTGTGTGTGTGTGTGTGTGTATAAACCTGCCCGGCCGACACGCACCCGGATGTTCCCGTTAAACACACACGGACTTCATGACGAACTCAAGGATTTAACCCTTTAAACACAAGCATGATCTGATCAACCCGCCGCTTCTATCGAGTGTCTTGTCGTAACTGTACAAACGTCCTTCAGCTCGAGTCTTTCTGCTGGGAAAGCTTTATTGAACGTGAGAATAACTTTGATATTGTTAGTAATTTTTCAGCTGGACTGAAGGAACTTCACTTTTACATGATTATCACATAGAAGATTCATTTGATCTTTCAATCGTCACTGTGTTGCATTGCATTATATGTTCATAAAACTAAGCATGTAAATATCATGGCAGATATTGATATTTATATGCATTTTATCGGCTATACTGTTATACAGATCTCATTGTCTGATTTACAGCATCTAACTACAGCATTTTTTTTTACCAAATTGCATATTTTTGCCCAGTTTGAGTCTCTGAAAGACATTGAGCTGCTTTTCCTCCATATTCACTATATCAGAATATATGAGCCATAAACACCTGATGGATCAAAGATGATACGCAACATAAAACAGGCAATTTTTTTTGTGTTATCTGCACTCACTTCCAAACACACATTCACACACACACACACACTTCCACCTACACACACACACACTCACTTCCACCTACACACACTCACACTCTCTCTCACACACACACACACACACACTCTCACTTCCAAACACAATCTCACACACACACACACTCTCACTCACTTCCAAACACACACACACTCACTCACAGACACACACACTCACTCACAGACACACACACTCACTCACTCACAGACACACACACTCACTCACTCACAGACACACACACACTCACTCACTCACAGACACACACACACTCACTCACAGACACACACACACTCACTCACAGACACACACACACTCACTCACAGACACACACACACTCACTCACAGACACACACACACACACACACTCACAGACACACACACACACACACACTCACTCCCAAACACACACTCACTCACTTCCTAACACACACTCACTCACAGACACACACACACACACTCACTCACAGACATTCACTTCCAAACACACACTCATTCACTTCCTAACACACACACACACACACACAGAGACACACACACACTCACTTCCAAACACACACACACACACACACTCACTCACTCTCCCAAACACAATCACTCACACACTCATCGATCTCTCTCTCACACACACACTCACTCATTCACACACTCCCAAACACAATCACTCACACACTCATCGATCTCTCTCTCTCTCTCTCTCTCTCACACACACTCTATCTCTCTGCCTCACACACACACACACACACACACACACTATCTCTCTCTCTCAGATAGTGTCTGATTAAGGTCAGGTCAGTAAAGTGAGTTTGAGTGTTTTAGAAACCGGATATGTTTGAGTCTCAGCCAGGCCTGGCGTGAAGAAGAGCATCATCACCATCAGTCCGTCACACACACACACACACACACACACACACACACTCACTCACCTTGATCTTGTGCAAGCTCTTCTCCTCCTCCAGTATCTGGATCCACACACAGATGCTGGTCTTGTTGTATGTCTGACTCCAGCCTTCATCGCACTCACACTCGCGTTGAAAGCGACTGAAAGCGCGATCATCCGGGATCAGAACCTCTTCCCCGGACATCATCATCTTCCTCCTGATGATGACGATGAAGAACTGCGGCTCCCGGAGAGCAAACTAACCAAACACCAAAGTTTAGTTTAATTCGTGTTATTCTCTGACGCGCGTCGCGTGATTAAAAAAGAAGACGCGCGTGAGACGCACGGGCGTTTCTCTCTGTGTGAACCGAGTCTCTGCGGTTTCGGATCCTGATTCACAATTTCACATCAGGTGTTCAAACATATGCTCATATATATAAGCTCATACGTGTTTGTCGCGCGCGTTTAAATATCCAGATATACACACGCGAGTGTGTGTAAATAAACTCATATATAAGTGTGTCGAAAATAATAAACGCGAACGCGTTTCCCGGTGAAATGCACAAGCAGCTGTTTCATCCCGCTGTGTGTATGTGCGTTACATTGATGAGGAAAGGCGTGTGCCCGCTAACACACACACACACACACACATGACTGACAGCTGAGCTCCGCCCACTCGCATGCACGCGCACAGCGCTGACGTGTTACTCCCTCAGCTTCCCATCATAACCTCTAGTTTGTGATTTCATATTCCTAAATGTAAGTTTTCCAATTTTAAACCTATTTTTGTGGTATTTTTACACGAGATGAAACATACAATTTAATATTCTCTTAACCCAAAAGCACGCAGAACATTTTACACTTTGCACAACATACAAACTTTTTTACCTTAATTAATTGATTTATTTAAATAATGCCATCTTTCTCTCTTTTTTCCATTCTCGTTTATTTTACTGTATAGTTCTGTTTTTGTTTTGTGCTATGGTGTTGGTGAAGTGTCTTTTACTATTCTTTATATTTATATTATTCTTAATACTTATTGTTGTGTTCTAATTTTGTTGTTTCACACTGTAAACTGAACGTTCAAATAAAGCATGTTTAAAAAAAAGTAAAAAAATTAAAAAACCTCTGTTTTGCATGTATAGATGATATCACTCTTCATGCAAAATAACATCACACACAAAAAATAGCCTAAGCATGACGGGTTTGTTTCTCGGTATTATTGAGGAAACGTCATGCATGAAGATGCACTTGTTAATAAAGCATTTTCACTTATGGATCATATTGTGAGGAATAATATCATATTGCAAGAAGCAAGACTTTTATTATTTAACAAGTCGGGCTTTAAAATATAAATATAAATTATATTATTTTAATTGAGAGTGAACTGAAATTAGATATTCAGTGGCAGAAGCATCACACACTATTACAACTAAAATGTTTTGTGTGTGAATTTGAGACAAATTGATCTCATATGCACTGAAAATCAAAAAACATAATTTAAAGTGTTTAAATAGGCTGTAGTTTATGGTGCCTCTGTGAGTGTCATTAATAGACTGATGTGAGACACACCACAGGAAACGTGTGGTTTGGAGATGTTGGCTTGAGCTTTTTTCATCAAACCACAAACTCTCGTTATTCCTCATGCACTGTGTGTTACTCATATCTGACATCATAAACTCAGACGTCAGAATACTGATGAAGTTGGAGGACTTTAGACTCATGTAAATGATCTCACCTTTCTCCATTAACTGACATTCATTCTGACCACATAAACATGTAATTGCAAAACATCAAACTATGTATTGAAGATGTCAGTTTATGTATTATAGATGTTCGTATATCCAAATGAGAAACGCTTCAAGAACAAGAAAATGTGGGCGGGGCTTGATGTGTCTGTGGGGAGTTGATTGGATGGTTGAATGGTTGTGGTCTGCTATTGGTGGATCTCATGTGAGTGACAGGTCGCTCCGCCTCGTCATCAGAGAAGAGGGGAAGTCATTCTGTTTCAAGATTACCAGGAACATCAATTTAACACAATAATAAATCATTAAAAAATAAACACTGCAATATTCCATAACAAAAACAAGAATTGTCCATTTTGATTTTGCTGTAGTTTATTTCAGTAATGTTCAGTAATTGTGTGTCTGTCCACAAACGACATGAGGAACATTTCAGGATGATCAATACCGTATAATTAAAAATTAATAATTTCATAATATGAAAAATAACTTACTTATTAATAATGTATAATGCAAAGGGATTTGGACACTATTCAAGTCTAATGCTCATATTTCCATTAATATTCTGTTGTTAATCTATAAACTGATGACAGAGGGAAAGTGTTGCTCATGTATTTGTGTGAGTCAAGGCGCCCTCTGCAGGTCAAAGGTCACCAGTACACATACATGCTTATAATTATAATAATACCGCATATAGGCCCGTTATATAAAATCGATTTATCGTCGTCAATCAACTTGATCCATTTGGAAATATATATATTATGTGTTTTACATAATTGTATATACGCACGTCCATCCATGAAACTTTTAAATAATCATAATATTAATAATAAAATTGTTAATAAAAAAATAAAACGTTTCTGAGCGGATGTAGTGCAGTAGTGACGCTGTTGACTACATTTCCCATGATTCCGTGCTCACCGCGCGCGGATGTTTATCGTTCACCGGAAACACGTTTCTGCTGTCAAGCTCTCTCATCCTCCTGCATCGTTAACATCATAATTCATAAACAGTCTGTCTTTGATCACTGAAACACTGACACCGAACACACCATCTTAACCGATAACGGAACCCGCTGTTATTGTCATCGCGTCAGTTCGGAGCGTCGCGATGTTTCTGTCGTCTGTCCCGGCGCGCGTCCTGATGCGAAGGTCGCGGAGCCTGTCTCCGTGTCGCGCGCTTCAGACCGGTCACGGTGAGGCCTCCCGGTTCCGTAACCTGTGTGAGGTCGAACCGAACCGCAGCCCGGTGCTCAGCGGCGCGCGAGCGTCCAGGAGGAGCGTTTTGAGCGAGGAGTCGCACATGCAGTACCATCAGCTGGCCAGCAGATGGCGCGCGAGCCTGGAGGGCCGCCGGAGCAGCTGGGCGAGTCTGACCGCCTCGGGGCGCTCCAGAGGCGGACAGCAGAGCGACTCCCACACCGCGGCTTCTGCTTCTGTAGGCCTCATCTCAGCCGCGGCGCTCGCCTTCTGCCTGAAGAGAGACTCCGACGAGAAAGGTAGAGGAACTTGTGTAAATCATTATGACATAAAAAGCCGAAATTTTGCATACTGATATTAAGTTATGACGTTCTAAGTCAAAATTATAGATCAATAATGAGATAAAAAGTTAAAGTTATTACTTAAAAAAAAGTCGTGATTGTGACAAACATTAAAAAAATATATTTTTAACTTTTACTTATTCAAATGATGACATTCTAAATCATAATTATGACATATTAACTTATATGTATGACCTAAAACGTCAGAATTATGACATACTATCTGATATTTATGAGATGAAAAGTCGAAATTGTAAATACTGTCAATTATTAGATGAAAAGCCTAAATCTAGTATTAATAAATATTAGAAAAGTAACATTTATGAGACCAAAGTCGAAGTTATTACTTTAAAAAGTCCTAATTTTGACACTAATATTTATGAGATGAAAAGTCGAAATTGTAAATACTAAGTCTGTAATGTAATAAAAACTGTAATGTAGTGTATGATATGAAGTGTGGAAATTATGACATGAAAAAGGCAATTTATTGACCTAAAAAGTCAAAATGATTACATACTAACTAATTTTTATAGATGAAAAGTTGAAATTGTCATATCGAAATAATGACCAAAAAAAAATCATATTTATGGCCTGAAAAGTAACAATTTTGATATACTTTCAATATACTAATTATGAGATCCTAAGTCAAAATGATAGAATAGGATATTATACAATATTATAATTATGATTGAATAGATTGAACTAATGACTATATTAGATGAAAAGTCGACATACTTTATAAAATGATGTGCAAAAGTCATACTTTAAACATCAAAGAGTTGAAATTATGACATTCTAAGTCATAATTTTTACTTTTTAATAACGACTTGGCGTGTCCTAATGTAGAGTTTTATAGCTTGTGTTTTGTGAATTATGATGATGTATAAAGCCTGATCTGATGTTTGGATATGATTATGTTTCAGCGTCAGCGCTTCTGGACGCCTGCAGATCCAGCAACACTGATGAGCTCAGCAGGTCAGACACACACACACACACACACATACGCGCACACACACACGCACACTCTCACACACACACACACACACACACTCTCACACACACACACACACACACACACACTCTCACACACATACGCACATGCACACACACACATGCACGCACATGCACACACACACACACACACACACATAAACCAGGGCTTTTCAGTCTTAGATGATGGTACTTGTGATCAAAATAAATACAATAACACACTTGATGTCAGTTTGTGTGGGTTTCATGCAGTCGTCACGTGACTGTCCGCTGCAGTGTGTGTGTGCGTGCGTGCGTGTGTGTGTCTGTGTGTGTCCACCAGGGGGCGACAGTGATCTTCAGTTCATCAACACAGTTACAGTATATATATATATATATCATGATATCTCTGTTGTTATGATAGCAGTGTTTCAGATGCGGTGAGATTTGCTATTCTCAGTTCCACAGACACTCATGCAAACAGAGATACAATAAGAATAAAGAGTGGAAATGACAAGCTATAGATTAAATACACCAGAACAAAGTGTGTGTGTGTGTGTGTGTGTGTGAGAGAGTGTGTGTGTGTATGAGAGAGTGTGTGTGTGTGTGTTTTGGGTTTCTGCCGTTTGGGCCCCAGAAGGCAGACAGTGCAGATGGCAGTGAAGTGTGTGTGTGAGACAGCAGATGTGTTAAGTGTTTTAAGTTAGAGGTCAGTCTGCTGAGAACGAGTAAGTGTTGCAGCTCACTGTTGACTGTAAACACACACTCTCTTACACACACACACACACCACACACTCACACTCACACACACACACACACACACACTCTCACACTGTTTTGCTTTCTCTCTCAGGTTGTTGTCGGAGGGAACCGATCCGAACACTCGACATCGTTTGGGTTGGACGGCTCTCATGGTAGCGGCCATGAACAAACAACACAAGTGAGACCCTGTGTGTGTGTGTGTGTGTGTGTTACTAATGTTTGTCTCAGGCCTGATCACTCTGAGCTCTTAATTACTGCTTCATTAGCTGCTACTGTACACACACGTACATGTGCATGTGTGTGTGTTGTTGTGTTCATTTGCGCTTTCTGAATGCATGCGAGTGTGTGTGTGTGTGTGTCTGCGTGTGTGAACTCTTTACCCAGAATGCCATGGCAGAGCTTGTGTGTCAGAGACCCACAGAACCTTCAATTTAATTCAATTAAAGCTCACTTAACAAACACACACAGACGGAGGAGAGACAGAAGGAGAAGGAGACAAATCCAATTTTTGGAGTCAGTGTCACCCCTCATTTAAAACAGGAGTCATTTCACTGTGTCAACACACACACACACACACACACACACACACACACTCTCACACACACACACACACACACATGTCTGGTTCGCTATCTTTGTGGGGACTCTCCATAGGCGTAATGGTTTTTATACTGTACAAACTATATATTCTGTCCCCTTACACACACACACACACACACACACACACACTGCCCCTGTCCCTAAACCTACCCATCACAGGAGACATTCTGCATTTTTACATTTTCAAAAAACATTACTTAGTGTGATTTATACGCTGTTCTCCTCATGGGGACCGCTGACTGGGCCCCACAATGTAATATAAACATGAGCACACACACACACACACACACACACACTCACTCATAAACACACACTCACACACACACACACACACACACTCACTCATACACACGCACTCACTCATAAACACACTCACAGACACACACTCACACACTCACTCATAAACACACTCACAGACACACACTCACACACTCACTCATAAACACACTCACAGACACACACACTCTCTCACACACATGCACACACACTCTCTCACACACACACATACACGCATGCACACACACTCTCACACACTCACAGACACACACACACACATCACAGAAAACTTTCTGCATTTTTACATTTTCATTTTTTACTCATTCTGTATGATTTATAAGCTTGTTTTCCTCACAGGGACTAAAAAATGTCCCCAGAAAGACAAGGATTTCAGATATTGCCATCTTTGTGGGGGCATTTTGTGTGTGTGTGTGTGTGTGTGTGTGTGTGTAATACATCACTTCTCTTTTCAAGTGATTTTGATAAAAACAGACGCCTGAATTGTTGAAAACGTCTTTCTCTCACTCACCGAAAATTGATTAATGGTGTTTCTATCAGTGTCTCTATTGAAGATATTATCATTTATCACAGACGCCTGCCTGCTTGAGCTGTGTGTGTGTGTGTGTGTGTGTGTGTGTGTGTGTGTGTGTGTGTGTGTGTGTGTGTGTGTGTGTGTGTGTGTTCCTCTCTCTCTCTGTTATGAGTGGCATAACTCACTGTTGCCGTGACGCACAGTCATGTGTCTTCCTGTCATTCAAAGCCCCTGTGACCAATCAGAGCTGCAGGGGGAGTTAGGCTCCGCCCACTCTGACTGTGATGCGTGAACGACCTTCATCTCTCACTTGTTTCCTGGTGCTCGATCTGTGTGTTAGTGGGACTGATCTACATGATCAGTTAGAAATACAGCAGCACATGTGTGTAAAGGATGTCGTTTAGATGTTTGGTCTGGTTATGAGTGTAGTTTACTCAAGTTACTATCGTTGGGCAGTTTTTTTCTTGCCTTTTTTCCCTATCACATACTTCATGATAAATTAGGTGTCATTCGTAAACACTCACATTTCATCCGACTCACAGCTTCGATTTTATAGCAAGTTTAGAGTCAAAATTATTTTGTAATATTTATATTTTTAATATTATTACAGTTAATTTGAACCTCTGTAACTTTTTTTCATTTTTATTTTTAGAAGCTGCTCAAAAATGACAGAATCTTTTTATTTTCTGTGAAATTATTGTACTATGTACTAGTATTTGCTCGATAATGTTTTTATTTAATATTTTGTATTTTTAGGGGATTTTATGGTGCTAAATTATGTAGAAGTTATAATCCATATATTGACTTTTTTAACATGGACCTGAAAATGAAATTTCCAACTTAAACTGTGGTAAATCTTGAATGCTTTGAATCACAGATTGAAGTTTGGTCTCTTTTTAAAGAAGTGAAAAAAGATTATAAAAAAAAGAGAAAAAACTGAGAAAATCAAAGCCATAAATCTTAATAAGTTGTGCTCCAAATTTAATGTCATATCTCAAAAAAATTAGCTTTCAGTAATATTGTGTGTGGGTGCAGTACTAAAAATTTCCACCGGGTGAGTTTTTTTCTGTGTGTTCACACAGCATGTGCTAAAACCTTTACCAAGATTCATACCATTCTGATGACATAAATTACATTTTTTTTTTAAATTTCGATTGAAATTGACCAATGAGCAGCAGATGCTTAAACAAGCGCTTCTGTCTGTCCTTCCCTGTGACTGGAATGTATTTGAGATGTGGTGTGGTTGTGTGAGGTCCTAGTGAAGGTTCTGTCCGCTCACAGGACTGATATCATCTCAGTGTGTCGGGCTGTTGAAGTGTTCAGGACATCAGATTGGGAGATTCACACAAATCTGTTTAAATCTTCTTCAGTGATGGCGAATGTACTCTAGAAAAAAATTATTTCCCGACCAGGTTCAGATCAGCAGTGTCCTGCATTGGGGCAAGCTATATAATTATATTGTTATATTGCTGCATTTTCTTTTATAATAATTTGAATTGAAGATTTTGAATGGTGATAAACGTCAGTCACAGAACTTAAAACTCTTAAGGTCCACCAATCTGAGAAACACAAAATGTTTTTTTATTTTATTTTCTTTATACTTTTTCATCTCAAATTCTATTATCAGTACGACATTTTAATTCAAAGTTAGAATTGAAACACGTCTGTGTTTGGTGTATGTTGAGCTACATGAGCCAAACCTGAAGATCATTGTGATGTCAGATGTTAGAAAAACCATCTTGAGCTTCTTTGGAAAAAGAACATCTGATCGTTTGTACAAAGAGTCGCATGATTTTTGAGACTGTCTTTGGTTCACTGCAGTTTTAAGCAGAAAATACTCAGCACTGTCGACTTATGAACTTACACATGTGTGTGTTAAGGCGTATTAAAAACACCACATAGACACATAAACAACATTAAAATCTGGATTTTCACCACACTTTAAGACACTTGCTTTATATCATCATTTCATTAGTGGTGGAGAATAAAGTGTCAAACGAGTGAAATATCTGAAACATGTAATGATGTCCTTTAGGACTGTAATCGTGTCATTTGAAACGCTCAAAATTCATCCTGTGAAAACAGTTTTGAAATGGATACGGATAAATTTTTGTGATATCAACTTAAAATTTGGAACACAACTTGGTTAGACAGTATTTAGCAGTCCACATTAGTTTGTAAAATGTATATTTTACAAATAAAAATATAAACTTAAATAATAATTGGCATAATTGAAGGAAACCACAAATAATCTTTTTGTTTGAAACTTTTCAGAATCCTAGAACTTTCCAGATTTAAGTCCCAGATTTTCTGTGATTTTAGAGCCGACTGTATGCCCACATTTAACCTAAAATATTAATCAAGTCAAATGTATTTGTATATATATGAGTAGTCAACATTTGAAGTGGATCAAAAGAGTTATATATGAATTTTGAACAATACCACTTCTTATCTTAAGACAACTTTGATAAACTTTTTTGATCCACTTCAAATGTTGACTACTGTATACAAATATAACATAATATTCTATATATATATAAAATGATATATATTCTATATAAATAAAAAAAGTGCATTTTCAGTAAACTTGTGAAAATGTGCAGTGATGTTATCTAGGAGCATAATTGAAGGAAACCACAAATAGAATCTTACAAATAGAATATAGAATCTACACAACTTTGTTTTGTTTAAAACTTTTCAGAATCCTATAACTCTCCAGGTTTAAGTCCCAGGTTGTCTGTGATTTTAGATCCGAATGCATGTACACATTTAATTATTACAGCATTATATTATAATATCCTAATACCTTCGAGTCGCATTTATCAGATTAGAGCTGGGTGATTATATAGTTTTTACATTTTAGCGTTGGTGTAATTTGTGATCTGCACGTGTGTTGTTGAGTTGTTGAGTATTCGGCGGCGGGACAGACCGTGATCAAAGTCTGAGACTGTTGCTCTTCTAAAGCCAGAAGGATATGCTTTAGACGCAGATGTTTGCTGAGCTTTGATGTGTGTGAGACTGTTTGCACTCTTAACCCAGCGACGGCCACCACCCAGATCTGTCCATTCACGTGGACAATGACCCGCAGTGAAGAGGAACCCGTGTTGACCGTTCCGATCCAACGACACGACTCTCACTCCAGGATAAAGAGCAGAAGTGAGGGAGCGAGGGCTTCTGGAGAGGGGGATTATCCCTCGTTCAGGGCCTGAGAAGAGCCAGTCATGCTGGGAATGTGCTGGGATTATACTGGAGTGACTGGGAACAGGGCATGTTTTTTTAACGAGGGCAACGGATGAAACAAGCGCTCATATTCATATCATCGCGGCATATTGTAATGATGCAAAGACGGATTAGGATCAAAGTTCTCTTCAAGAGTCCTGAAAGTAGTGACGTTACTAAGTTAAGCACATCTGTCTGTACACAACTGCCTTACTTGAGTGAAAGTACAGATACTACTGGTCAAATATTACTGTTACAAGTCAAACGATTTTTAATTAAAGGAACCGTATGTAAGAAATGTATTTCAATTTCATAAAATGGCCCTGATATGTCACTAGACATTAAGAAATCATGTTCATTTCAAATACTTATATCACTGACAACAGTAGTCACCGCTCTACAGTAATTTGAAAGTAATTGCAGTACCAGTTTTGGCCACAATCTTACATACTGTTCCTTTAAAGGGGCATTAAGGAAATCTAGCGGTGAAATTGTATTTTGCATTCAAACGAATTGTGCTCTCCAGCACCTCGCGTTTTCAAATGCGTGTTGCATCTACGGTAGCCGTCATGGACCAAAAAGCTACGACAGGATGTCTTCTATAGCACTTCGTCGAGTTTTCCTTTGGGGAAACAGGTTTGTTATTTCAAACAAACTTCAAATTGACACAACGAACAAACAAATGTTACAGTATGAATTAATGGGTGTCAAAAACATATTGTAATTACTAGATTTGTTTACTTGTTATATTTTCTGAAGTACGTGCACTGTTAGATATCATCATCATCATCAGATGATTCAACAGTAGGGAGAGGAAGAAGTAGAGGAAGAGGACCGAGAGGAAGAAGTAGAGGAAGAGGACAGAGGAAGAGGAAGAGGACAGAGAGGAAGAGGAAGAGGACAGAGAGGTAGAGGAAGAGGACAGAGAGGTAGAAGTAGAGGAAGAGGACAGAGAGGAAGAGGAAGAGGACAGAGAGGAAGAGGACCGAGAGGAAGAAGTAGAGGAAGAGGACAGAGAGGAAGAGGAAGAGGACAGAGAGGAAGAGGAAGAGGACAGAGAGGTAGAGGAAGAGGAAGAGGACAGAGAGGCAGTGGATCAGTGGATCTAGGCGAGGAAGAGGAGGAGAGCGAGAGTCAATACAACGAGCTACAAGAGACGATCTTGATAAAAAAATTCAAATATCAAAACTCTTTGCTAATTTTTTTGAGAGAGATGCTAACGGTCTAATCCGATTCAATGATCTATGCTAAGCTATGCTAAAAGTGCTACCGCCAGAGATCGGCTGAATGGATTTGAAAACGGTAAAACTCTGTGTAACTCTAGAGGAGCTGGAAAATGAGCCTATTTCCAAAAAAAAGTGCAGTGTTCCTTTAATGCTCACACACAATTCAGTGTAGTTATTTTTATATTTGGAGTGTTCAGTGTGAAATCATCTCGACACCCTAATTGAGATTAATATATTTTAAAAATTATTATAGTTCAATATTTAAAATAATTAATCAATTCACTGTAGTTATTTTTCGATTCAATTCTATAAATTAGTGTTTTCTAGTTTTAGTACTTGTCTTTAGTGTAAAATCATCCGTTTTAAAGCTGCCGTCGGCAACTTTTTTTTTTTCATATTCAGCGAATTCGACACTATGTTCCGACAGAACAACATAAATAAAGTGGTTTTAGAAAAAAACCCGAGCTTCTAACTCCACCTGGAGTCCACGAAGAGTGATGTGCACTGACGAGCACGAACTCGGCGGGAGTGGATTCGTTGATTGTGGGGAGGGGCATGAGATTTGGAAACATTGAACATTTTGTCCAAGTCCACTCAATCAGCCAGAGTTGGCGACGGCAGCTTTAAGTATACAGTCGTGCTCAAAATTAACGGTACCCCTGGTAAATATGATAAAAACTGGCTGTAAAAAATAAATCTGCACCGTTTATCCTTTTGATCTTTCATTCAAAAAATTTCAGAAAATCTAACCTTTCATTGAATTTCAATTCAAAAGAATTGAACGTGGGAGGGAAATCACATTATGAAATAAATGTTTTTGTCCAAAACACGTTGGCCACAATTATTGGTACCCTTTTATTAAAAGCTTTTTGCAATCTCCTTTTGACAAGATCCCAGCTCTGAGTCTTCTCCTATAATGCCTGATGAGTTTGGAGAACACCTGACCTGAGATCAGAGACCATTCCTCCATACAGAATCTCTCCAGATCCTTCAGATTCCCAGATCCATGTTTGTGCTTCTCCTCTTCAGTTCAGCCACTCATTTTCTGTAGGGTTCAGGTCAGGGAACTCTGACTGTCATGGCAGAAGCTTCATTTTGTGCTCAGTTACCCATTTTAGTGTTGATTTTGATGTTTGTTTTGGATCATTGTCCTGATGGAAGATCCAACCACGGCCCATTATAAGATTTCTAGCAGAAGGCGTCAGGTTTTGATTTTTTATCTGTTGATATTTGATAGAATCCACGATCCCATGAATCTGAACAAGAAGTCCAGGACCTCCAGCAGAAAAATATGCCCACAACATTAAAGATCCAATGGTATATTAAATTGTACACATGGGGTACTTTTTATCCTTGTGCGCACCAAACCCATCTAGTGTGTTTGCAGCCAAAAAGCTCTTTTTTTAGTTTCATCTGACCACAGAAGCCTGTGCCGTTTGAAGGTCCAGTCGTGTCTGACAATTGAATTTGCTGGAGTTTGTTTTTGGAGGAGAGAGGAGGATTTTTCTTGAAACCCTCCCAAACAACATGTGGTGATGTATGGGTTGTTTGATTTTTTTAATAGGCTTTCTGACCCCCAAGACTCAACCAATCTCTGCAATTCTCCATCTGTGATCCTTGAAGAGTCTTTGGCCACTCAAACGCTCCTCCTCACCGTGCATTAAGGCAATATAGACACACGTCCTCTTCCTGGCAGATTCGTAACATCTTTAGATGATTGGAACTTCTTAATTATTGCCCTGATGGTCAAAATGGGGATTTTCAATGCTTTAGCTATTTTCTTACAGCCACTTTCTATTTTGTGATGCTCAACAATCTTTTGATGCACATCAGAACTATATTCTCTGGTTTTACTCATTCTGATGAATGATTAAGGGGATTTGGCCTTTGTGTTTCCTCATATTTAAACTCCTGTCAAACAAGAAGTCATGCCTGGACAATTTCATGTTCCTAGTCACCCTGGTGTGCTAAAAAAGGTAAATATTAATGGGAATATACTTCAGAGATATTTCACTCTTAAAAAAATGTTAGGGATACCAATAATTGTGGCCAACTTGTTTTGGAGAAAAACATTTATTTCATTATGTGATTTCCCCCCACTTTCAATTATTTTACTTCAATGAAAGGTTAGATTTTTGGCAATTTTTTCAATGAAAGATCAAAAAGATAAACGATGCAGATTTATTTGTACAGCCAGTTTTGATCATATTTACCAGGGGTACCGTTAATTTTGAGCACGACTGTATATATCTGTCTCTAATTTAGGTCCTAGTTCTTTTGTGCCAGATAAATGGTAATTGGAATTGACAGAAAATTAAGTATTTAGTATAAATATGATATAGTATAAATATTTTACTCATATTATAGTTAAATATTTAAAGATAATGCCCAGTTAGTGTTACTGTGTAGCTGTGTAAATAACCAGTGTAACTAATTGTTAAACTGTGCGGATTGGCTAGTTTAGACCATGTAGGTTTGTAAAGTATCTTCACTAAAACACTTAAACACAGATGAACTTTGACCTTTACTCGTACCACCTGTCAGATACAGATATGCCCTGGACAGCTGTGTGTGTGTGTGTGTGTGTGTGTGTGTGTGTGAGCGGAAGGCCTGAGGTGTGTTTAGTAAACACAGGTTCACAGGAGCAGGTGTGTGTCCGTATGTTCGCCCATCATGTCGTGTTTTGACCGTCTGTTTTGAAAACTGTTTTTAAACATGGTATTTTTTATTTTGAGCAATCGCTCTCTGTGTTTTCGTGAATGTTTTACTTTCACATTAATATATGAGCTATTTTACAACTGTTTCTTATATCCAATTCGGTTTTAGGGTCAGAACAATCGTAACTGTGATTGTTCAACTGTATGTAAATTAATTAAGATTGTGTTTTGTTTTGTTTTTTTGTTTATGGAAGAGTTTTATTCAGAATAACAAGCAGATTATTATTATAATTACTATTATTCTAAATTACAGTGCTACCACTCCTACTATTATTATCATGAGTGCTGTTTATGTTGCCACTGCTACCGCTACTATTACTACTATTACTACTATTTTTGTTATAATTATTATTTTTATTATTAGTATGAATACTATTTCTACTACAACTCTATTACAATTACTATGAATCTCTCAAATTGCCTTTATCTATATCACTAAAATATCCCATTGCTTAAACTTTTCAATGTACCTGCATACATCACTATATCGATAACATTTATATTCAGCTGTTTTCTTACCTTTTTTTATGTGTATGTTCCGTTTATGTGTTTCTTTTTTGTATGTGTATATATTTCATTGATCTTTTACCTTGTATAAGCTACAATGTTTTGTTAACTTGCAATAAAATAAAATAAAATAAAAAAGAAGAATAACAATCATAAAAACAACACTTCTCAGAGAGGAATCCTGCAGTCTCTGTGCTGAACTGTTTCTGGACTCCACACACACTGTTGTGTTTGTGTTTGTGCTTTGCTCAGGGTCACTACTCTTTGGTCTCACACATATGGCCCGTCTTCCCCTTAAACACACCGCGTCTCATGCATAAACATCGTGACCCTGAGAACGTCGTCCGGCGCCTCTTTCTCCTGAGATCCTACGCTCCAGAAACTCAAAAACTCGTAGTTTTAGCAGCTTCATGTCCAGGTTTAAGCGTCACGCTTGTGTGTGTGAAGTCATGTGTGTGTCACGCTCTTGTTTGCTTTGGGAGTGTGTGTTCCGTTAACTCAAGTGTTCTGGAACCCGAATGTTTTCGGGCCAGCGGCGTCTCCATGACAACAGTGGCCATCCCTCACACACACACACACACACACACACACACACACACACACACACACACACTTGACCCGACCCAATCTGTTCATACACACTACGGAGAGTTTCTGTCTGTATGGCGTGTGAATGCTTATTGTTCAATTTTCATGTTCATTGTAAAACACTTTCATTATTCAAATATTAAAGTGGTGTGATAATATTCTAAATATTCAACAATTATTGTTCAAATATTGTGGCATGGTCATTTTCTAAATATTCAATAGTCATTAAGCAAATGTGACGCAATCATTTTCTAAATATTCAACATTCATTATTCAGATAATGAGGCTAAATATTCAAGTCATTATTTAAATAATGTCACGCAATAATTTTCGAAATATTAAATGATCATTCAAATGTGATGCAATCATTTTCGAAATATTGAAAATCATTCAGATGATGACATGTAATAATTTTCTATATATTGAACAATCATTATTCTCAAGTGATGCAATCATTTTCAAATATTAAAGTCATTATTCAAAAAAATCAAATAATGGAAAAAAATCAATATTCAAATAATGTGATAAAATAATCATCTAAATATCGATCAATCATTTTTTAAATAAAGTGATGAAATAATAATCTGAATATCAAACAATCATTATTTAAACAACGTGATGCATTGATTTTTATAAATATCGAACAATCATATTTTCAAATAATGTGATGGAGACATTTTCTAAATAATACATAATTATTAATAATATAATAAATGATTATATTCATAAATAATTATAATCATAAAAAAATATTTCTGCAATACATTTCTAAATATTGAATATTAATACAAATAATGTGCAGATATGCTGTTTTTATTCATATTAATGGTTGTCTCTGTGTTTGTCATTTGTCAAACCCTAACATGGTCACTGAACAGTTATATTTTTATTTACTAATAACTAACTTAACTAATAAATACATATTGTCAATGTTAGTTAAACGAACTATTATTGTAAAGTGTTACCAAAATGTATTTTTTAAAAACATAAATGTGTTTGGAAATGGTCTCATTTATAAGGCTGAGATTCTCAGTCTTTACATCACTGTATTGTTATGAATACTGTACAAGTTATGAATATGAACATATTTAGATAAACAGTCAGAAAATATGATTCACTGCTTTAAAATAAATCTTATACTGAACAAAAAAACAATCAAATCACCGTAAACATGTGCAATGTGTTCATATGCTGAGATTACGCTGTTAATGATGGTGTGTGTGTGTGTGTGTGTCAGTGTTGTGAAGGTCCTGTTGGAGGCGGGTGCGGACCCGAACCTGGGCGATGACTTCACCAGCGTGTACGAGACGGCTCGAGAGAAGGGCGTTCACTCATTAGAGGGTGAGATGACGAACAGTTGTACGTTATGTTTCACCGTCATCATAATAATCTTCATTGTTATTCATAAAAAACATCATGCACACATGTAAACAGCAGGAGTGTGTGTTATTACAGAGATCAATTCTAACACACTCATTTTGTGCTGTTTGCATATCGGCACACGATTTATTTAGCAGCATGATATTTATAAGTGTTTTGCATCTCACACACACACACACACACACACACACACGTGCAGCGTTCACGCTTGTCATATCTGGCTGCTGTATGTATATTACTCACATTTGTTTTGTTGGCAGTTTTTTGGTCTTGAAGGAGCATCTTTCCCTGAAGCACCATGATGAATGAGAGTGAGTGAGTGTGTGTGTGTGTAATATGAGAATATTCCATGCGACCGTGTGTGTGTGTGTGATGGATCGCTGGGCTCTGGTCGTCTGACGGTTTATTGGGTTTAGTTGTGATTATCTGGCTCTCAGACATTAGTTACTCGTGACGACCCGCCTGACAGCAGCCCAGAGAGAAAATATGTTTCTGTACACGGACAGAAGAAAAACACTGTTGCTGCTTTATGATTTATCTGTGTGCGTCCACACTGGGGAATAATTGCACGCTTTATGCAAGCGGTTTTACATGCGTTTGTTCTTAATTTAAACGGTTTGTCTTGTTTTTAAGAACGCTGTTGAACATCATCAGACACTCTCAGTCTGTCTGTGACTCTGTCTCAGTGTTTTGCATTACTCTACATTTGTAATGCCAACGCAGTGCAGATGAAAATAATAACACAAAAATAGCCCACGTGGAGTAAACGAGTAGCTTTAAAGATCCCATGAAATCAGTTTGCTTTCTGTTTCCTGTTAAAACAGGAAGTTGGGCTGGACAAGTGGAACGCCCTTGAGTACAGGATGATGTCATCAGTTTTCCCGAAAGAGTTATGTACTTTCATTAGGGGTGCACCGATATTAACATTTTGGCCGATACCGATAATTCTTTATACGTGAAAGCCGATAACCGATATATTGCCCGATAAATCTAAATCCAAATTTTTGTATAGTTTTTGAGAGCCTGATTACAAAAACAAAAGTCTCACCATTAACATCCATGTCCCAAACGCACATTATGATGTTATGTAGCCAATATGACAGACTTGCGCTGCTCATGTTTCACTGTATTTTCCTTTTTTTAAGTGATTTCAATCATATTTCAAGCAATTCAAAATCATCATGTTGAACAGTGCGCATCTGAAGCGTCTCAGCTGAAGGAAATAATACACTATTTATCGGCTTTAATGCATCGGACACATTTTCTTATCAGGCCGATAATGATAACATAAAAAATGATAATTATCGGCCGATATCGGTATGGTGGCAGATATATGGCGCATCCCTAATTTTCATAAGTGTATTTGCATATTTGAGACTCACAATCTGATTTCAGGAGCTCTGTAATTTAAAAGTAACATTACTGTATGGCGTAAAATTGGAAATGAATAATCAGCAACATTTTATTTTAAATTTAAATAAATTATCATATTAGTTAGTAATGGAAATCCAATTATTATTGATCATCTATTCAATTATGATCAATTATTTTTGTCATGTTTCATGAGTATATTTGTGCATAAAATATAGACTTTTCGTGAATTCTGATTTCATGACCTCTTTAACTTGTATAAAAAAGTTAATTAAAATAAAATGTCAGACTGTATGATGTAAAATTGGAAATGAACAATTAGTAACAAAATTTTAATAAATAATTATATTAATTAGTAACATGAATTGCTCAATTAAATGTCTTTTTTTTTTGTGTCTGAATCTGGTTTTATTACTGTCTGTTTTTTTTGTCATATTTTCTTCCCATAAGTGATAAGATTTGATGAGCCGGTAAAAGTCAGAAATCAATTATTATTGTCATCTTTCATGAGTATATCCGCTTTTTTAATCTTTAAAGGCATACTATGCAGGAATATTACCTTAATATAACAGCTTCAAAGTAATTTCGGTGGTAAACAAACTCATAATAGGGCGAATCATCCTGGTAGTAAAGCTTGGGGGGGTCACCGCTGGAAATACCAGCAATGCAAGTCTGAGAGGGGCGCCCCTGACAAATCTCGCGAGAATCGCGACTTGCTTTCCGGCAACGACGTCACACACAACAACATATGAAGCAGGAAGACACTTGCGCTCATTTCAGATGATGGAAAAAGCAAAGAAAACGCGGTAGGAAGAAAGTAGGAAAAGGAAGGCTTTCAATCTTTGGCGCAAGTTAAAAAGTAGCACTGGATGCAACAGCGATGCTGACCTGGCGATCTTGTTGATGGACTAGTAAGTATAAATATCTTACTTGTTTGCGTCATATGTTGTATGTTGTTGCGCAACTTGCTCTTGCTTGTAGTATGCCATTGTTTTTATGATGCTGTTCATTCATTCATTGGTGATAATTAGACCAGTCCAATAATTTCCACATATGTTTAGCTAGATTTCGATTATCTAATTATCTAGCGTAAAGGAGCACAATTTGCAAACTATTATGATAAATTGCAATAATCATGTCTAATGACATCATAACGGCCAATGTTATGAAATAATGCGACGTACATTTAACTTTATTGATGTCATCAGGCATTTTGTAATGTTTACATTACAATCAAAAAACATAAATGAAATTATACATTAGGTATAGGCTATTTACTTGTGATTTAGCTGCAATCATGTAAAAACGTTATAAGCTGCCAAACGCGATAGGCTACTTTATTATTATAAAGTAGTCTAACACTTATATTATAAGACATATTATCCGATTTTGAACATCATCATTAGTTCAGTAGACTATGCAGTATATGCAATTGCCCAATATTTTTATGAAATCGTGAAACATTACCTGGTCAATATCTTCGGTGTCTTGTGCCTGTTCCATGACCAACGCTACTATCCCGAACAGGGATGGAGATTAGCACCCGCCACCAGCCAAATGCGGGTGATTTTGTGTTGTTGCGGGTAAACTCGCCGCACCTACCGGCCACCGTGGCGGGTAAATAAAAATAACATCATGCAACGTTCGTCTGTTAGGACAAATTAGTTTGAATAAACGAGCAGACACTGATTAGCAAGACAACTAGCAGTGAATGTGCTTTCCATTAAATGAATCACACACACAGTAAACAAATCCTTAACAAAAAAAACAAAACAAAAAAACAGGGCTATTCTGGTGGGTGCGGTGATGCTGTGGTGACGCGCTCATGTAAAGGTGGCGCTGCCAATAAAGCTCCTAAAATCTGTCACAAATAACAGGCAAAAGTAATGATTATGAATATGTAAACTATAGCAAGGAGATATTTTAATTATTTATTAATAAACAAGTGTTTTCTTTGTCCGTGTCAGTTGCCAAGATGAAGTTGACGATGCTGATCGTGATCTTCGCATGAACGCGCAAGAGAGAAATGCACATTTCATACGAATTGCATAAGCAGAGAGCAGTCTGTGTCTGTTTTCTTTCTTTTTTAATAGTTCTGTTTAAAAGTAGACATGTCTGTCTGTGAGGCTATAGTCTACCTTATACGCTGAGTTTCGTTCATTTATGAGACGCTCCAGTTCACGCGCCGTCGCCTCCGTTTCGTGATTATCTACCGTTTGCTATATTTAATTATTATTTATTAAATCCAGGCAATTGGTTGATGAAACATTGATTAAAATTAAGATACAATTAATACAAAACGAAATTCACTTTAAAGAAAGGTTTTGTGCTTTCTGTCTCTGTGAAAGTTTTAAGCATCTTTTAGTGCCGCTTTCACAGTGGTCACGTCTGTAACATTGTTTTTTCCTCATATGGGAACTGAAATGAATATCAGTTCATGGTTTGTGTGTGTAGGCTATAAGAGAGAAAGAGAAAATGCCAGTATTTCATTGAGACTTGAGATTAAATAAACTGCTTAAGTAGGCCTATTGTAGATCTTGTAGGGGGGTGTATTTACGACAGTGCAAGTATTGCACAGCGACTCTGGGGGTCGCTGTTTGACAAAAACACAATTTCTGCATAGTATGCCTTTAAAACATAGACTTGACCTGAAAGACACAATACTTTAATTCTGATTTCATGAGCTCTCATAAATAAAGTTAATTTTTATAATAAAATAAAGTGAATTCAAATCCAATGTCATCATAGAAAAAGATGTGAAAGGTGTAAAATTGGAAATTAACAATCAGCAACAAAATTTAAATAAATTATTATATTAATTAGTAACATGAATTGTCTCTCGATCTAGTTTTAGCATCGTTCTGTGTCACTGTCGTAGTTTCTTCTCATGATTTTGATCCGTTATTATTCAGCATTAAGTTCCTGTAGTTTAAAGGTGCTGTATGTAACTTTTTCACTCTACTAAAGCATAAAAATACCATAATATGTTTGCATATGTTGAGAAAACATGCTATGTTCACGTACTCGTTTCTCTGAAAAGCACTTCAACAGAGTTATTTTACATTGAAATGTGCGTTTCCGGCTGGAATGTGTGTTTTTGTTTTGGTCTGTGATACTACACGGTGCCAATTTGCAAATTTTCATTGTCAATTGCGCTCGTTCCTGTTGCGTGTCCTCAAACTGGCGACCCGTGTGAGCGCAGAGTCTGAGGAGGCGGGGAAACAACTATCTCTGATATTTAGAATTTGGACTGCAGTACATATTTCAACCACTAGCTGTCAATCTTACAGACTGCACCTTTAATTATCTCATGTTTAGTAAAGCAGCATGCACTTGAATTACCTGATGATCACAACTCTGTGTGTGTGTGTGTGTGTGTGTGTGTGTGTGTGTGTGTGTGTGTGTGTGTGTGTGTGTGTGTGTGTCAGTGCTGGTGAGCAGAGAGGACGAGTTCAGCAGTCGTCTGAGCAGTCGCGCTTCCTTCCGTGGATGTTCGGCTCTGCATTACGCCGCTCTGGCCGATGACCTGCGGACCGTACGGATTCTGCTGGACGCAGGTGAGAAAACACACGAAATCTCAACACAGGCAGTCTAACTCGGGGAACAGCCCGCCATTAAGCTCAACAACAAGCAAACTAGTCTGGTGGTGATGTAAAATAATGTTGTGTAGGTCGAAATGCTCCCAAAATTCAACATATAAATTGCCTTTTTATGAGTTCTTGTGTTTTGTGTTAATAAGCAATATCACATGAGCAAAAGTGCTAGTTTCCCGAATATCAATGTGATATTTATTTAATACAACAGTTCAATAAAATATATAAACTGACAAAAGTTTAGATACAGCATTGTCAATTTTTACTGTTTTTGCTCTTTTTTTGTCAATAAAAATAAACAAAGCAGAAAGATTGTGTCTCCCAGCAACACACAGCGCTGTTTCGTTCTTGAACGATTCACTGTATCTGAATGAATCGGGTGAGTGAACGATTCACTGTATCTGAATGAATCGGGTGAGTGAATGATTCACTGTATCTGAATGAATCAGGTGAGTGAATGATTCAATGACTCATTCATAAAGTCAGTGGAATAAAGTCACTTGCTGCTTTCTTGAATGAATCAGCCAGTTTGAACGAATCGGTCAAGTAAACGATTCAATGGTTCACTTCTGACTTGCCGCCACTTACTGGCTGTTTTAGTTTCATAGCATAATTAAATTTTTCCCAACATTTCATATTTCTATAATCATTAATATTATTAATTGGAACATTAATCTAATAATATGGATTTTGTTGATACTGATTTCCTTTAATTGCTATAACAGCCCTATAGTGTATACTAGTGTAAGATAATCAACAATATGTAACTTTACTTTTTATAAATAATTAAAGAGGGTGCACTTTTTTTCACGGACCTTTCATTATGAAGTATTATCAAATAAAAAAACAAAACCTTGATAGCGCTCCCTTTCATTGTGTGATGTAGATTAGTTCTTATTTTGCGGTTACTGAAATTCAGTATATGGGGCAAAAATGCTGCTGTATGAGTTTGCCTTATTTTATATGATATAGTTACGCATTATCACATGAGCAAGAGTGGTGTTTTGTCGTGCACTATTGCAAACGTGAGATTGATTTATACAACAGTTAATATTGTGTTGCATTTTAGACACAATATTGTAGTTCAATTCCAGTTGATTCTATGATATATTCATAAAGGCAGTCGCTTCGTTCATGAATGAATCGGTTGAGTGAATGATTCAATGACTCACTCATTAAGACAGTGACTTGCTGCCACCTCCTGGCGGTTTTAAAATCATAGTTAAAGTATAATTTTTAAAATAGTTAATTTCAGATTTCAGTATTCAAAATATTATTTTTTAAACCGTAATCTCAAAGCATTATTTATGCATTTGTGATCGCAGTGTAAATGCCGCTTCTGCAGTGCAAAACTGATTTTGTTTTCATTCGATTGGTAACAGTATAGTGTCTTACTATTCTAATCTTATTTATTGATTAAATGTAAGAATGTGACATAAAAGATGATTCATACATCTAATAAGCTCAGAAAAAAATACCTTTACAGGTTAAAAAAAAAGAAATGTAATGGCCAAATAACAGAAAAGTTACAAAGTACAGCTAAATATCAACAAATGATTGTTGTTATTGACAAAATATTGAGGTATAAAATAGGGATGTGCTCTAAGTATTGAAAGTGAATATAAAAGTGACTTTCATTTTCACCTGCTGGAGCAGAAAAAGTGTGTGTTTCTCTCTCTAAAACAGAGCAGCGTTTCTTCCTGTTCGCCTGAGGCCGTCAGGCTTAACCTTTGACCTCTGGAGTGTGTTATGTGACCCACACATGAGAGGTGACAGGAAGGTGTGTGTGATGTGATTTACATGAGTGTGTTATTATAGCCACAGGGCGCACACACACAGTGGCGCTGTGTAACTCTTAAATACGCAGTGTCTCCGTCTCCGTCTGGTGTGCGGTCACACACTCACTTTAAGCTTCAACACGTTCTATAAATCACTGGATGTTTTCTGGAGCAGATGCATTTTTAGATTAAAGTGACAGAAATGACCCGAAACAAAGAACAAAATCGCTCGTTTTGATGCCGAGAAATTGGATTATGGCGTGGAGCGCATTACCCATAAGTCTCAGTGGGACGAGGCCACGCCCCCTCAGACAGAGCAGCGCCGCGGCGCCGCCGAGGTGTATCTATCACAGCGATGACATCATCAGTGTGAGACAGCGCCGCGCTAATGCAGCGAGAACGAGATTACAGGAGCGTCTGTGTGTCTGTCCTCCTCGAACCCTGAAATATGAACATCACTACATCAGCGTTTAACAGCAACACACTGCTGACTATTCATAATAATATTAATATATAGCACCTTTCTTCATACTCTGAATGCTGAAGTGCTTTACATTATACGTTTCTGGAAGAGTCTCTTCTGCTCAGCAAGGCTGCTTTTATTTGGTCAAAAATACAGTAAAAATATGAAATATTATTGTAATATTTACTGTAATATACAGTAAAATGTGATTTATTCCTGTGATCAAAGCTGAATGTTCATCATCATTACTCCAGTCTTCAGGGTCACATGATCCTTCAGAAATCAGGATAATATGATGATCTGATGCTCAAGAAACATTTATGATTATTATCAGTGTTGAAAATCGTGATACATTTGATTTTTCAGGATTCTTTGATGAATAGAATGTTCATTAATCTGAATCTTTTGATACATTCTAAATGTCTTTAATGCCACTTTAGATCAATTTAATGCGTCCCTGCTGAGTAAAAAATCTATTCTTTGAATAATAATAATAAATATAAATTATGATTACATAACCCTAGCACGTTTTCTGATTGCTTTGATCGTGTTATTCATCATAAACATCACTCGTGTAGTTGCATCAGTCGTCTCTTCTCTATGAGGATTGTTGGAGACTTTTCTTCAGTTTAGTACTTTTCATCTCATAACATAATAAATATTCTCATAATTATCACTTAGTATCTCATAATCTCAAGTGTTTGTCATAATCATGACTTTTTTATACCATAGTTATGACTTAGTAAGCTATCTGATAGTTACAACTTTTTATGTAATAATTTCAACTTTTTGTCATAATTTTGACTTTTATATCATAGTTATGACTTAGTATCTTATATTTACAACTTTTCTCTCATAATATTGACTTTTTGTCATAATTCTTGGCTTTTATTCTCATAATTAACACTTAGTGTCTCATAAATACTTTTTGTCAGTTGAAAACTGATACATTTTAAACTCCGGATCCTTTAATGAATAGAATGTTCAAACGAACAGCATTTATTTGAACATTCTAAATGTCTTTGATGCCACTTTAGATCAATTTAATGCATCCTTGCTGAGTAAAAAAATCTGTTCTTTGAATAATAATAATAATAATAATAACTATAAATGATGATTAGCACGTGCTGTGATTGTGTTCCCTCGTCTAGTTGCATCACAGTGTGTGTCTCCTCTTGGAACTTCGGGGGCCATTTTTCTTCAGTTGCGCTCCGCTAAAGTTCCCACACACACACACACACACACACACACACCTACGGGCAGGTGAGCGCCTTATTTCCCTGATGAGCGGCTGGTCAGCGCGTATCTTCATCCGTCACCCCAGTCGAGCTCAGGGCCGGGACGTGACTGATCACCCGCGCGTGAACTCTGACCCCTGGGGGTCAAACCGGCCCGCACCGCCACCAGCTGCAAAAGGAGCCCGAGGGAAGTGTGTGTGATATTACACCACTAAATGATGCTATTTATTATGTGGGTACGAGAGACTCGCTGCGAACGAGACGCGCTCCACTTGTATTTCTTTATTAGTTTTCCTCTTTCTGTTTGTCCGCTATCGATTGAGATTTGTTAGACGGACACGTTTAAGGTTTTATCAATAATCTGGACGATTACCCACAATGCCCGGGGACTCGGCCGCTCCACAAAGACGCCCGTGTACAGATATCGATTGTGTGTTTGTGGATAAACTGTATTTTACGAGGGAAGAAGGAAATGTTTGTTCCGTTGAGTGAGTTTGTGTGTAATTTAATGTGCAGTGATGTTTTTATTTCTGTCTATTTCTTTGTGTTAGAGACAGTGATGCTTTACTGTAGCGCTTGTAGAACTTATCGATCGGGTTACTTCTTTACGGTTTACATATTAATACAGAATTCATAAAAAGACCTGAAAAATGGGACCAAATAAAAGAGTGCGTTTTAAACCGTTGCATAAATATTTTGTTGTAAATCTTACGTTTAATAATATATTGCATGTGCTTTTACTCATAGATCCAGCTTATGTATGTATATATCATATCTCTTATTATAATCTCCTTAATATTATTATTTTGTTCGTTTTTTATCATTTACTGACACATTTCTCCATTTTTCAGGTGGTAATCAGGAAGTCTGTTTATGTTATGAAAGAAATCATAACAAGAATATCCAATTATAGAAAATTCTAACAAAATAGTATATTTTAAGATATTGCATAATGTCTTAAAATATATTGTTATATCATGAATTTGTATGTCATAATTAAGACTTAGTATCCCATAGTTGTGACTTTTTATGTAATAATGTTGACTTTTGTCAATTTTTACTTTTATTCTCATAAGAATCACTTAGTATCTAATCATTTTAACTGTCATAATTATGACATGTGTATCATAGTTATGACTTAGTATCTTATAGTTGCAGCTTTTTGTGTCATAATTCAACTTTTTTGTCACAATTATGATTTAGTTCTGTTAACTGTCTGAATTTCACATTTTTCTCATAATTATGACTTTTATATCATAGTTATGACTTATAATCTTATAGTTACAACTTTTTATGTAATAATTTTGACCATTTGTCATAATGTTTGGCTTTTTTCTTGTAATTTTTACTTAGTATCTCATAATTTCAACTTTTTATGTCATAGTCAACTTTTTTGTCCTACTTATGTCTTTTTGTCATACTTATGTCTTTATGTCATAGTTATGACTTTGTCTTATAGTTACAATATATAATAAATAATGTTAAATGAGTCTCATCCAATCAGAATCGCTAATTTCTGTGTGTTATATTCGAACTCGAGTGTTGAATCTGATTCAGACTGATTCACTCATTTGATATGAATCACTTGATCTTTTGATTTGTGTTCATCAAGTAGCAAATAAATAATATGAAGTATCTTCATGAGCTGGACTATCAAAAAAAGACATGAACACATGATTAATTAACACAATATTTTCATTGCATTTCCTGCTAAATTAGCTATAATGTGATATAAAGCATTACATGATTCATAATCATGTAAAGTGATGGCAACTTTTTGTGTAATAATTTCAACTTTTTGTCATAATTATGACTTTTATATCATAGTTATGACTTAGTATGTCAGTTAACTTTGTCATAATTTCAACTTTTTCTCATAATTATGACTTTTATATCATAGTTATGACTTAGTATGTCAGTTAACTTTGTCATAATTTGAACTTTTGGTCATAATTATGACTTTTATATCTGATATAACTTATGTAATCTTGTTATAATCTTGTAATAATTTTGACTGTTTGGCTTTCATTCTCATAATTATCACTTAGTATCTCATAATTTAAATTTCTTGAAATGTCATAATATCAACTTTCTGCCATAATTATGACTTTTTTATATCATAGTTATAATTTAGTATCTTATAGTTTCAACATAAGTCATGAACACATGATTATTTAACCCTTTTTTTTTTCATTGAATTTCCTGCAAAAATATGATTCATAATCCCTCATTCTGTCATATAAAGTGTTTAGGGTCGTCTGTGTTTTTGCTGTATCGGCGCGTGTTCACGCTGGGGAAGGTCAGGGCAAAAGCCAGTGCTAAACATCACCAGTGACACCCGCGTGTTTTAATTGTTCAATCACAAGCACAGTGTGACATCACCACCACAGGACATGATGCGACACACACACACACACACGCGCGGTGTCCGGATGCAGCTGAAGACCCCCCCCAGCTCGAGGTCCATTCACGACACGCTTTCCTCTCAGACCCCTGACCGAGAACAAGCGCTTGACCCCGGAGCCTAACGCTGACCTCTGACCTCTGACCTCTCGCAGGTGCCAACCCCACTCTGAAGAACGAGCTGGGACACACACCGCTGACGTACGCCAAAGAGGGAGAGATGCTCACGCTAATCAAGGAGGCGCAGGACACGGTAAAACACAGGTTTCAGAAGTACATACACACACAGTGATGTAAAGTAGGTTATTATAGTTACTAAAGGTAAAATATTAAAGGGATGATGACAGAATTTTCATTTTTTGGGTGAACCCTTTAACTCCACAGATTATCGTCTGGAATCAGTGCAGAGAGGTGTGTGTGTGTGTGTCACAGTAATCTGCTCATTTGTGTGTATTTACTCTGGATTAAGGCTGTAATCTTCAGTAATCCTGTTGGAGGGTTTAATGAGCTGCAGGTGAAACTGTCATGATCCTGTATCACTGTTACAGGCTTCAGGGCGTCACACACACACACACACACACTCACTCACTCACACACACGCACACACACACACTCACTCACTTGCGCACACACACACTCACTCACTCGAGCACACACACACACGCACATTCACACACACACACACCACATCATTAAGATAAGCCTCACAATCTGCAACTCCCTTCAACACCGTATTTACCAGACGCTGAAATGTGGCTGGTGCATTCCACATCCCAAAAATCATAACCCGATACTGACAAAAATCATCTGGTGTTACAAAAGCAGATATTTCACAGGCCCTTTGAGTGAGAGGGACTTGCCAGTAGCCCTTTAAGAGGTCCAACTTTGTAACAAATGCTGCAGATCCTACTCTGTCAATACAGTCATCTAATCTTGGAAGAGGCTAACAATCAGGCTTGGTAAGAGAATTTACTTTGCGAAAGTCAGTGCAAAAACGATGTGTACGATCTGACTTATCCACAAGCAGGCATGGGGAACTCCATGAACTAGCACTAGGTTCAGCAATGCCATGCTGCAGCATATAGTCTACTTCCCTATGTAAAAGCTGACGCTTAACAGGGTTGACTCTGTAAGGAGGCTGCTTAATTGGACCAGCAAGACCTACATCAATGTCATGATGAAGGACATTGGTGCGTGTAGGCACATCAGAGAAAAGGTCAGGATGTTGGTGAATTACTTCAACAATGTCAAAACGGTTGGGAGGATCCAGGTAAGAAAGATGATCATCTAAACTGGACAGGATTCTTGAATTTGGCAGCCTACCTTGAGACATTTCTGGATTAACAACAACATCAGTATCCTTCTCACCTACATTGATGGGAATATTCAACACAGCAACGGCCTTCACATCCACATGCAGAGCCTGATTTCTCTCACAATAGGACTTTAACAGATTAACATGGCAAAAATGCGTTTTACGCTTCCGATCTGGGGTCTTAACCAAGTAATCACATTCACCAACCGGACGCTCAACCACATATGGCCCACTATATTGGAATTTTCTGGTTAGGCTTGCCAACAATTTGACACACATGCATGGCATGTTCTACAGTATTGTGCAATGTCAGATTTTACCCCAGGCCAGAAAAAATGCCTCAACACCCGATCTAAAGTCTTTTTGATGCCCATATGACCTGCAAGACAATGATCATGAGCCAGTTGCAAGACACCAGAGCGATAAGCCTTAGGAACGACAACCTGAAACACACTACTCCACTCGTCATGGCAAGACATCTTAGAAGTCCACTTTCTCATTAACAATCCATCATTCACAAAGTACCCAAAAGAAACAGCAGTAACAGCAGAACAGCTGTATCTTTTCCTTGTTCCACTTTTAGCTCTTCACGAGAGGGGAACACTGTACCAAACCCTACTGTCTCAAAATTTACCATGAAGGTGTCAGACAATGCAATATCTGACTCAGAGGTCTTGGCTGGATCTTTTACAGGGTTAGAAAGTGCAATCTCTGAATCACAGGTTTTGGCTTGGTTTTTCTTTGCCCTAGCACGAGTAGCAACACAAACAGAGAACGTATCTGGAAATTGCTTTTCAAGTTCATCTGGACTTTTAGATGCTACCGGGAAAGGAACCACCTCAGGAGTAGCAAGCATTCTACCACCAGCCAGGTCATTGCCTAAAATGAAAGACACACCTTCAATAGGAATATGAGGACAAAGAGCGACAGCAACCTCCCCAGACACCAAAGCGGTTTGGAGGTTAAGATTATGCATGGGTAAGGACAGGTAACCGCCACCAAACCCTTGAACAATAGCATTGGAGCCCAATGCAGACTTCTCATTAAACTGAAGAAAATCCTGAAGGATCAAAGACTGAAAAGCTCCAGAGTCTCTCCAGATCTTAATAGGTCGCTTAGTTGTAGGATCAGAAGCAAAATAAACAAAACCATCCATAAGGAAAGACGAAGAGCCAACCAACTCTGGCTTTCGAGATGAATGCTCTCTGATAACTGGAATTGCAGCCGAGTTCACAGTTTTTATTAAGGCTACAGGCTTAACGGATTTATTTTTCTTGTTCAAGACAGGACAGTCGGCAATAAGATGACCAGGTTTCTTGCAATAGAAACATGCCTTGTCGGAAGCCACATTTCCAATGGCCGACTTTCTAGCAAAGGGGGCAGAAACTGTGGGAATATGCTTCAAAGCACAAGCTCTATGAAATACAACGCCATCCTTTTGCTCACCCTGTCCTTTATCAAAATCAAGCTTGTGCGTCAACATAAACTCATCTGCCAACACAGCAGCTTTACAGAGAGTGGTCACTTTTTGTTCATTTAGATATGTACAAACAACATCTGGCAAACAATTTTTAAATTCCTCAAGCAAAACTAATTGCCGAAGATCTTCCTTCGTTTCTACTTTCAGGGACTTACACCATCTACCAAACAGGGTCTCCTTTTCTTTAGCAAACTCAACATAAGTTTGTTTGTCAAGCTTGCTGAGACTTCTAAAGCGCTGGCGGTAAGCCTCAGGAACTAGCTCATAAGCTCTCAATATGGCATCTTTAACAATCTCATAGTCCTTGCTTTCCTCAAGACTTAAAGCCGAGTAAGCTTCCTGTGCTTTTCCCACCAAAACACTCTGCAAAAGTAACGTCCAGGCATGCTCAGGCCACTTTGAAATTGTAGCCACATGTTCAAAATGAGGAAAGTACTTTTCAACATCTTTCTCCACAAAAGGCGGAACCAATCGAATGTTTCTAACCGCATCAAACCCAGCTGTCTCAACTTTAGGAGAACTCACTAGAGAAGCATGCTTAAATTCCAGGTCTTTAAGGAAACGTTCATGTTCTAAATGCATTTGCTTTTCTCTTAGCTGTCTCTCCTTCTGCTTTTCTTCTAGGTACCATTCTTGTAAAGCCAATTCTATCAACCTCAACTCAACAGCACTCTGTGACATTTGAGATGGTATATTTTTTTGATCTGTCAGTGGAGGCGCAAACTTGAGGATACCATGCTCTACTAGGATAGTCCTAATAGACTCCTTAATATTCTCTTTTAAATGTTTCTCACTACTAGCAATCTCAATGTCATAATGACTGGCAAGTTTTAGAAGCTGATCTTTAGTAAGTTGCTCAAGCAACTCCTCTGAAGGTGCACTTATACAGTCATCAAGTGTTGCCATACTCGATAGCTTTCTTACATCTGAACAAGACTGCACCTGAAGCCTTTACAGAAAGTTTCAACATGAAACCAGTGCGTACCATACACACAGCACAAAGTGTCCAATATTACAAAAGCAGCTAAATCACCAATGCTCTCTCTACCCAATGGCTATCAGAACCATCATCACAAAAGTAGGACTAGAACCAACCCATCAAACTACTAATGTAGCACAGAACATTACCCAAACCAATACCACTACCAAAATGGAATTTGCTGGTAATCAAGGAGCTTCCAGGATACCTGCACAACAGGGCACAGAGTAATTTTGGACATAACACACACACACACTCTCACACACACACTCATTCACTCACACACGCGCACACACACACTCTCACTCACTAAGGTGGTGTTCTGTTGTTCCTGTAGTTTGCAGAGACTCAGAGGAAGCGTGAGGCCGAGGAGAGGAGGAGGTTTCCTCTGGAGCGAAGACTGAAGGAGCACATCATTGGGCAGGAGGGAGCCATCAATACTGTGGCATCAGGTAGTGTGTGAGAGTGAGTGAGTGAGTGAGTGAGAGTGTGTGCGAGTGTGTGTGTGTGTGTGTGTGTGAGTGAGATAGTGAGAGTACGAGTGTGTGTGAGTGTTTGTGAGAGTGAGAGTGTGTGAGAGAGAGAGTGTTTGTGAGTGAGTGAAAGAGAGTGTGTGTGAAAAAGATAGTGAGAGTGTGTGTGTGTGTGTGTGTGTGTGTGTGTGTGTGTGTGTGTGTGTGTGTGAGAAAGCGAGAGTGAGCAAGAGTGTGTGTGAGTCAGAGAGAGAGTGTGAGAGTGAGCGAGAGTGTGTGTGACTGTGTGTGTGTTGTACAGCTGCTGCTGGGTTTCATGTGCAGCCAGAGATGCTTCATAACTCAATTACTCGTCCTTCCGTCTCTCCATCACTTCCTCCATTGTTCTGTTTCCAGAAGCTCAGTTGACTCTCTCCAGTCCTCATCTTTGTCATTTCCGCTCATACTTCATTTCTTATCTTTGATTTTACTCTGGTGTGTGTGTGTGTGTGTGTGTGTGTGTGTGTCTCCTCTATGAGTCCCAGGACAGACAAAGAGACAGATATGAGTTAAAACACAATAACATACACGTCTAATAAATACTGAACACACACACACGTTTGTTGTTAATCGATCAAGTGTGTTTGTGTTTAGGTGACAAAAAAACTTGTTTAGGCATTTAATTCAGTGCCTAATTAGCTTTAAATGTCCTGAATTTATTTTTATTACATTATGTTTAATTAATTATAATTTATTTAATTGAAATATATAAATAAATAAATATCATTCTAATTATATTTAAAAAAATCTGAATATAAGTCATGTTTTTTTATTGTCTGAAATGTGCTACGACTTATTTATATAATGCAATTAATGTCAAAACATGCACACGTTTATTCGTTTATTTCCCACAAGCCGGCAGTTTGTTTTGCTTAATAAATTAGTTTCAGCTTGCCGTTTAATAATAAATATAATTTTGTAATAATAAATGTTTTTTATAATGAATGTCACTGTAATTTATTTTTATTTATTTATTTTATTTTTCAGTCTTGTTCTATATACTGTTAAATTGAATGAATTTATAATGTTTATAAATATAAAATTTTATTAAACAGGATTTAAAAAAAAAAAATCTGAATGTAATAATAAAACAACTTATTCATCAATGCAACCTATCGGTATTTGTTTTCTCTTAAGAATGCAGATCATCCAGAATTATATATATATTTTTTTAAAGCTATATATGTCACTTATGCCTTTATTATGATATCTTTTATGAAATATCACAAGCTGGGAATTAAACAAACTTTTTGCGCTGTATGTTTAGAAGACCAGATTTAAATATTTTCGGTGTTTTTTTGTGCGTGATGTCACAATTCTGTAGGTGGTTGTTAGGGTGTTGCTATGCAGTTGCTAGGTGGTTGCTAGGGTGTTGCTATGCAGTTGCTAGGTGGTTGCTAAGTCAAAAGAGTCTGTGATTTTCAGATGTGTATAGATGACTGTGTGTTTTATAGAGCTCTCTGGGTTCTGATCAGGTTCTGACAGGTTTGATAAGTGATTTCGCTCTGATCTCTGAGAGAGAGAGACAGCGGAGGAAATAGTGAGCCGAATCTCTGCCTCTGATTTGATAAATGGAC
>JAULUF010000119.1:700000-702500 GCA_031834385.1 Semotilus atromaculatus | reverse complement strand
TAATGATTAAGTTCACTTTAGTTTAGGTTTTATTTGATCTGTTTTTAGAACAATTATTTATTTATTTATTTATTACAATTGTTTATTTTAATTTAGCATTTTAATTATTCTTATTCATTCTTTTTAGTAAGATTTTTATTTCTATTGTTTTTAGGACAATTATTTATTTATTTTTAGTAAGTGTTTTTTTATTTTTTATTTTTTTAGCATTTTAATGATTTAATATTTAGATGTTTTCATTTGATTGTTTTTATTATTATTTTTTGTTTAAATAATAATTTGTATGAGTTTTAACTTTGCATTTTTATGATTTGATTATTATTGCTTCATTTTCTAATTATTTATTTACTTTAAATGTAAATTCTTCTGAATCGAGCACCTGATTTGCACTAATATCTCCTGTAGGGTCTTGTATCTTGTGGCGTCACTGATTGTGTTATGAATCTCATACAGTAATATTGAGTGAAGTTGAGCTTGTGTGTGTAGAAGTGTTTCTGGTTTAGGATCTGATCTCTGCGCTTCTTCATAAGCCGTTTAGTCTTGCCGTTAGAACTGTGACCTTAGACTGAGTCTAAACACACACAATTCAATCACACACACTTATTGTATTGATAGAGGACTGTCACTGTCACTCGGTTGTGCCGGATGAGTGTGTGTTTGATCGAATCACCGTGTCATCTCCTCAGAGGTCGGCCCAGTTCTCCTCTTCTGTGTGTGTGTCCCTCAGGTGGCGAAGTTCATCGGCTCTCCTCCGGGGTACGTGGGTCATGAAGAAGGGGGTCAGCTGACCAAACAGCTGAAGCAGTGTCCGAACGCTGTGGTTCTGTTCGACGAGGTGGATAAAGCTCATCCAGACGTGCTCACCATCATGTTACAGCTCTTTGACGAGGTACAAACTCACAATCAGTGTTACAACACAGCTTTACAGAAAATACATTTTTATAATATCTTAATATCTTCGTGGCTTATTGTCGCATTTATCAGAATAGACCCGGACAATAATATTTTTTTACATTTTGTGATTGTATGGGTAATTAAGCAGCTGAAATTTGAAATACATATTTTTTACGTTATTTATTTTAGTTTTACATTTTTATGATTTAATTTTTGTGACTGTTTTATTTTGATGTTTATATTTTATATTTTTAATATGACATTTTAATTAGGTTATTTTGAATGATTTTAACAAAGTTATTTCTTTCAATTTTATATTTTTATTATTTTATTTTTATTATTCATATTAAACTTATTTATTTTAATTTTACAATTTATGATCATTAATTTTTTACTAAGGTTTTTATTTTTTTTAAATTATTTTAAAATAATAAAATGTTACATCTTTATGATTCAATTTATGGTTTTATTTGTAATTGTTTGTTTGTTTTATAAATTTTTATGATTTAATTTTTAGTGAATGTTTTATTTTAATTGTTTATATTTTAAAATTTTATTATTTGTGATTGTTTTTAACAAAATTATTTATTTTAATTTTAATATTTTTATTATTTTATTTAGATTTAATTTGACATTTCATGGTTCATTAAATTTTTGAATTGTTTTTATTTTTAAATTATTTTTAATTTTACATTTTTATGATTTTTTATTAGTATTATTATTTAATAATTAGTATTATTAGTATATTCATTTTATTAAAGCTTAGAGCAATAATATTGTTCACATTTTGCGACGATGCAAACCATCGAGCTGTTGAGATTTACTGTATGTCAGTGTACAGTATATGCGTGTGTGTAATATATACTGTATTTCCAACTTTATGCACAGAGTTGTGCAATATTACAGTTATATTAATAAACCCTGGTGTTTCTGTCGTTCAGGGTCGCTTGACTGATGGGAAGGGGAAGACGATCGAGTGTAAAGATGCCATCTTCATCATGACCTCCAATGTGGCCAGTGATGAAATTGCCCATCATGCATTGCAGCTGAGACAGGAAGCTCAGGAGCAAAGCCGCAGACGCCTCGCTGAAAATCTGGGTGAGGAATTAAACATTTAAATAAGAGATCATGTGAATCCAGCTGGTTATTATCTTAGAATAAACCGACAGGGTGATCAGGATCAGACCTGTTTCTTCTGAGATGATACACACACACACACACACACACACACACACCTGAAGGGGGTTTATTCTGAGATCACACACACACACACACACCTGAAGGGGGTTTATTCTGAGATCACACACACACACACACACACCTGAAGGGGGTTTATTCTGAGATCACACACACACACACACACCTGAAGGGGGTTTATTCTGAGATCACACATGGTTTACAGTCATATCTCAGCATTTCAACAAATAAATAATTGTGAAGATCAGAGATATTGATTTCAGATTAAACTGTACCTGTTTGTATCTCATAATCCAACAGTGAACAAAATAATACTCACAAAATCAGCATCAGCGTTTGTGAAACGAGAGAGCGAGTCCACGATACTGGATGGCATAATTAAATAACTCTACACAAAATATTGATTTGA
>JAULUF010000119.1:670000-690000 GCA_031834385.1 Semotilus atromaculatus | reverse complement strand
AGTTCGGTTGATCTGATGGTTTGTGTGAAAGTGTTTCTCCTGTGGATCAGAAGTCAGCCCTGACACACGGGACTCTTCTGCTCGGTGTCAGAGGTGAGTTTGCCGGGGAAGTGATCCCGGGTCCCCGTGTTACCCAGCGCACACATGCGTTAATCTCTTCAAAGCCCCTCGCCCACATCTGACTTTCAAATCCGAGTGTTTGTCTTGAAAATGGGCTCTAATCCCGATCCGAGCGACCCATGAGACCAGCAGCTTTAAAATTCATCGGCGATTAGCGGAAACAGTAACGAGGCTCTTTCTCATTCATGGCGCTTGTGTAAATAACTGTGCTGTGATTGACAGCTGAGGTCTGTGATTGACAGCTGAAGAACGGGTCAGGCCGAGCGCGATGCTTTTTATTTTTTGATGTATTCTGGCATGCTCCTGTTGATCGATAGTTACACTAACCAGCGTTTAACATTAGTGCACTTACTGTCCGTCCGAGAGCCTCCATTAATTTCTCCTGTGGTTCGAAAACACTCATATTTTGCTTTGCCATCACAAAAAAGGCATTTTCCGAGCGCAAAATAAATATATAAATGAAAAGCGCAGGGTCTCGTGCTCTCCGGGATAATTGAATTGTGTTTGGGTTGGTTTGGTTTGGCTGACAGTAATCGCATCCGATGCTCGGCCATTACAGCGAGTCTCCCGGTGACCGATCACTGCTGAATGCAGATTGAGCTAATGAGAGAGAGAGATTGATGAGAGAGAGAGAGGGGGGGGGGATGAAGGATCGGGAAAGGATGAGACCCGTCTGTGTCACGCGCGTAAACAGTGACCCGTCTGAACCCCGCCGGGCGCGCGCACGGGTAACGGGTGGCGCGAGACACTTGCTATTTAGTGTGAACAAAACTTTTTCATTTGTTTGTTTGAACATTTATGAAGGCTAATTTCAACAAAAAGTCTTATTAAATGTTGTACTAAAAAAAACTGAATCAGCAAAATACATATTAATAGATTGAAATAATTTGGAATCTGTCACGTCGGCATTTATTTTTCATTACACGTCACGCGCACGATGTAAAATCTACTAAATTAACTGTGAGTTGAATCAAACAATTAGTTCATTTAATTTTACATTGTTTTATTCCGTTTGTGTTTCTTTATTTTGCATGGATGGTTCCATAAATAACTTTCAACATCCATAGAATCTTTCCACTACACAAAAGGTTCTTTAGATTATTAAAATCTCCTGTAGGAAAAATAGTTTTTGGAAAAAAAACTGCATTAAGAAAAAAAAAACTATATGAACGTTTATTTTAAAGAGTGTACTATTAAATACATTAGTATCGTTGAGTTGCATATTAATAATGGCATATTTCATGGTTGCTATTGAGTATTGAACAATGAAATCTTTGAATTCTGAAAGATTCTGAATCTCACACACACACACACACACACACACACACACACACAGGTGTTCTCGGAGCTCTCCTCAGGTGTGTACGGAGATGATGAACACGTGCTGAAAGGTTCCGGTGTCCGTGAAGACTTGTTGCTGTCGTGTGTATCTCGTCACTTCCCGGTACAGTCGTTAATCTGCGCTCGTGATGCGGACGCTGATGGATGAAGTTTGAGACGCGCGTCACCCGAAATCATCCAAACGCGCCGTGACGCGCAGGCCCGGGGCCGCGCCGGGATAACCAGGTTAAGCGCGCATAAAGAGAGAGGGTTACAGGGTCAAAAGTCAAACGAATCCATTACACATATGGTTAAAAGTGATATATTCAGCTGCATGAACATACATTTTATCCCTGATTTGATCAAGTTAAATGCGAGTATTATTACATAATTTTGAAACGTGATTTTTATGTTAAATATGACCGTTTCATGTATGCATGCGCTATAACAGCACGGATAACATCCGTCTAATTACTATTGTTGAGAGAGTTCGGATAAACTTGCGCGTAATAGTGAGTGACAGCAAGCAGATGCGCGTGACTGTGAGCAGCAGGTTTCCGTCGAGTCATTTCTGATGAAAACAGATCGAATAAACGCCTGCAATTAACGACTTCAAGTCATCATTAATTAGTATTTCATCGTTTATTTTAATTTTACGATCATTTTATTTCATTCGGCCTCTAAATGCAGCGTTGGGCGGGTTAAATAAAGGCCATTATCCCCGAAATCAAATTAAACTTCATCTCACACTACCAACCAGAGCGGCATTAAAGCTAAAACAATCCCACAATTCATTTAGCATGAGGAAAACGGACCCATTTACCCGCTCTTGAAAAGTTGCCCATCCTCGCCTTAATGCCATTAGTCTTAATAGCCATTAATAGTCATTTATTTAGTTATATTTGCGCGCGCGCGGGTGATGCGCGCTGCAGGTCTCGTTTAAACAATAAATAAAATGCAACAAAGGAGCATTAGATGAAATAGTGGAGCACAAGTGTAGCAGATGATGCTGGAAAGGGTTAACGCGGAGGTGCATTAGAGATGCATGGAGAGAGTGTGTGTGTGTGTGTGTGTGTGTGTTTTGAGGGAGGAGGATCTCAGAACTGAGACATTGTCATGCAAACACAGACCACCGCCTCGCCATTGTCTCCCGGACTCCAACTTTATTATAAACACACCGAGCAGCAGAGCCGCGGAACACACCGAGACACACACACACTCCTCGAGCGGACCTTCACACACACCTGCGTCTCCACCATTCCGCCCTCCACATGTACAAAATGGATTACTCGTATCTGAACACGTACGACTCGTGCATGGCGGCGATGGAGGCGTCGGCGTACGCGGACTTTAACTCGTGCAGTCAGAGCAACGCGTTCCAGTACAACCCGATCCGGAACGGCTTCAGTTCCAGCCCGGGCTGCGGAACGCTCGGGTCCGCCAGCTGTGCACTGGGTGCGCTGAGAGAACACCAGCCCGCGCCCTACTCCACAGGTGACACACACACACACACACACGCATGCATGCATGTGCGAGAACTAAAGCACTTCATATGCAATGCGACTTTTTGAAGAAGAAAAAAACAGGTGCCGAATGTTACGCACAGGTAATCACACTAAACGGTCTATTTTTCTTTGTTTAACATATAAATCGCTCCATTCAGAACGAGTTTTATATGTCATGACTCACTGTTTAAAAACGTTCCAAAAGGTTTCTTTTGATGACGCAGAATTATAATGACGTTATTTGGAACTTTGAGCGATCCGTTCCTAAAATAAACGTGTTTTTTTATTAGTGAGAATCGTGTTTTAAAAAAATTAGTGTGAACATTTTTATAAAGAATCTTTTGTGCATTCCATCGATCCTTCGATGTCGATAAAGAACCGTTATTTTGTATCTTTGATACAAATGTATCTTTAATTTGGATAATTGATAAATCCAGTCAAATCAAACGAGAATCCCATAGCTTTGCGAGTTTACGTTTTCATTTAATTCAATTAGCCTAAAATTTGTGTCATATAATTTGAGTCGTAAATCAATTTAAAGTAATTAATTGAATTATGCCTTACGGATCTATAATTAAAAAGAGCGTTTATTGGACAGGAAAAAAAGGGAAACGATCCTGTCTCGTCTGATATTTCTGTGCGGTAAATGTTTATTATAGGGTTGTGTAATTATTATTGCATTTTCACATCAGAAAAGGTGACTTATAGGGAGTCAGTCATTTTAAAATAAAATGCATAATTTAATTATAATCATAATAATACAAATGCACGGACGTATTCCTCAAATATATTTTATGGCACTTAAAATTAAACGAAAAAAAAAATGTCTCTTGTTTAAAAAAAAAAATCTGACATAAATGTGCATCATTTACAGAATCCATGTGTTTCTCTGAACTGATGTAAAATGCGTCATCCCGGTCTCGTTGATCTTTCAGTCCCGTACAAGTTCTTCTCGGACCCGTCCGGCCTGAACGAGAAGCGCAAGCAGCGGCGGATCCGCACGACCTTCACGAGCTCTCAGCTGAAGGAGCTCGAGCGCGTGTTCGCGGAGACGCACTACCCGGACATTTACACGCGCGAGGAGCTCGCGCTGAAGATCGACCTGACCGAGGCGCGCGTGCAGGTGAGGCGCATGCACGCGGAGTACATCCAGAAATCATCACTGAAGCATTTATGAGTGCGAAACCATATCAGATATAACACTATAAATTGGCATCTAAATGGGATATTTTGGGCCTCTTCCAAATGTAATTAATTAAGTTGATTTTATTAGTGATTTATAGCGGATGCATTGGGTCACGTGTGTATGCATGCTTTATTTGAAGGTGTCATTGTTACAGTGTAATTATATATTTAAGTGCTGAGTAATAATAATTAACCACATGTACTTACTATAGGGTTAGGGTTCGGTTGAGGGTTAGCTGCATGTAATTATGTATAATTTACTGTTATTACTACGTAAGTAAATGTAACATATGTAACAAGGACACTGTAAAATAAAGTGTTACCAAATATTGGTATTATTGTTAGATGTATTTACCACAGTAATAAAAGTAAATTATGCATAATTACATGCAAACAAACCAAATCCTATCCCTATAGTAAGTACATGTAGTTAATTAATATTACTCAGTACTTAAAATTTAATAACGCTGTAACAATGACACCTTAAAATAAAGAGTAACCAAAATATTTCTAAAGCATTTATTCATCTTATAGTTCAAATTCAGTGTTGTAAAAATAAAGGTTCCACATGAGGGTTTTGTAGCGATGGAAGAGAACCATTTTTGGTTCCTCAAAGAACCTTAAAATATCTATATTAGAACTATATATAATTCTAAATCTATAGTGTAAGGAATATTTTAAAGAACCTTTATTATGTTAAAGGTTCTTCATTGAACCATTGATGCTGAGAGAAAGAAAGAAAGAAAAATTCTTAATATTACTCATTACTGAAATAACAAGAACACCTTCAAATAAAGAGTAACCTAAGTATACCAAAATGAAAGCATTTATTCATCTTATAGTTCAAATTCAGTGTCTCATGTAAAGGTTCCAGAAGGTTTATTTGCAGCGATGCAATAGAATCATAAAATAATCATTTATTCTTAGTGTGAAGAATATTATAAAGAACTCTAGGATGTTAAAGGTTCTTCATGGAACCATCGATGCTGAGAAAATAACCTTTACATTTAAGAATGTAACAATTAAATTCGATATCTGTTAATATCATTTAATAGACTAAAACTGAACATTAATACTGTAAGAAATAATGTTCTTTCATGATATCGTCGCTGTTCCTCAGGTTTGGTTCCAGAACCGACGGGCCAAGTTATGTAAACACGAACTATATTTATATATATATAAATGAACTAACTTAATAGCTTCCTTAAGCTGGACTGTGATGATATGTTCTTCTAGACACAAACTTTATTGCATTATTTTCCTGTAACTTCTTCACAGCATCGATGCTGATAAAGACCCTTTATTTTTAAGAGTGTAACATGTAATCAAGATCAAAATTGTATCTGATGATATCCTTCAATAGACTAAACACGAGCATTAATACAGTAATGGTGATGATGCGGTGGCTGTTCCTCAGGTCTGGTTCCAGAACCGACGGGCCAAGTTCCGTAAACAGGAGCGCGCCGCCAACTCTAAAGGAGCGTCCGGCGCCAAGAAGCCCGGCGAGACCCGCTCTTCGTCTGAGGATGACGAGTCCAAGGAGTCGACGTGCAGCCCGACGCCCGACAGCACCGCGTCTCTGCCCGGGTCCGGGAACATGGGGAGCCCCGGGGCCGGCAGCCTCAGCCCCAGTCCCGTCCCCGGCTCCGGCTTCACCAGCGCCTCCATCTCGCCCGCGCTCCACCAGGGCCTGAAGAGCTCGCCGTGGCCCAGCCTCGGCTCCGCCGGGCCCACGCCGGACCTGCTGAAGGCCTGGCAGCCGGCGGACAGTGTGGCGTCCGGCCCGTTCGCCGGCGTTCTGTCCACCTTCCACCGGAAACCCAACACAATCAAGAGCAACCTCTTCTAGACGGGTCACTCGTGGAGAACTGGACTCATGTCACACCAATAAGGTCTCATGTGCGGACGCTAGTTTACACATCCACTGCATCCTACGAAATGCTGGCTTGTTTTAACCCAATGTTGGGTCAAATATGGATAAACCCAAACATTGGGTTAAAATCTTAAATTGCATTTGTAATCCAATGTTTGCGTTTGTCCATGTTTGACCCAAAGTTGGGTTAAAACAACCCAGCATTCTGTAGAGTATCTGGACTAAATAAGCCTGTGTTCGTACAGTATACTGAGAACACGCGGAACCTGGAGGGTTATCATTTTATGGATTTACTTTTAATTTAGTTTTCATTTTAATTCAATTGTATGAATTAAGCAGCTCATAAAGATACTTTATCACTAGAAAAAAAAAGTATTATGTCAAGTCAAGTCATCTTCATTTATACAGCGCTTTTAACAAGCAGCTTTACAGTAATAACAGGAGATAACAGTAACAGATTACAGTAACAGATGATTACAGTAACAGATTACAGTAACAGATTACAGTAACAGATTGTTTGGCTTTACAGCAGATCTAGAATACAGTTATTTTCCAGATAAAGTTAGTTTTAATTGAGTACAACATATTTTACGGTGTCCTTGTTACACGTTACATGTACTTACCGTAGTAATAACAGTAAATTATGCATAATTACATGCAACTAACCCTCAACCAAACCCTAACCCTATAGTAAGTACATGTGGTTAATTATTATTACTCTGTACTTAAATATATAATTACACTGTAGCAATAACACCTTAAAATAAAGTGTAAGTAAGGTTCTATATGGAACCTTAAAGGGGATAATTTTATGGATTTAGTTTTAATTAAGTAAGTTTGAATTTTAATTAAATTGTTTGAATTAAGCAGCTCATATATCACTAGAAAAAAATGAAGTATTCTGCAATCATTTAAAACAGTCAAGAGTATTTCAGTTTTTTTAAACTAATTTTTAAACTTTTTTAACTAATTAGAACGGTAACACTTCACAATAAGGTTCATTAGTTAACATTAATTACTGTATTAACAATGAGCAATACATTTGTTACAATATTTATTAATATTTATTAAGGTTAGTTAATAATAATCCAGCTGTTCATTGTTTGTTCATGTTAGTTCACAGTGCATTAACTAATGTTCACAAAGAACCTTTGATTTTAATAATGTATTAGTAAATGTTGAAATTAATATGAGCTAAGATTAATAAATGCTGTAGAAGTATTGTTCACTCTTAGTTCATGTTAACTAATGAACTTTATTGTAACGTGTTACCATTAGAATTTACAGGGAATTAATAGTTCTACGGTGTTTTAATAATCCTAGTTAATGTCAATTACTAATACATTTTTAACATTAAAAGTTGTATTTGTTCAAATGAAGGTTCAAGATTGGCATCGTAGCGCTAACATCCACGGCACTGAAGGCTCTTTAGATTACAGTCGTTTCGGCTCTTCTATTACCTTTATTTTAAGAGTGTAGCTTTTAATCTAACAGGATCACATAATGAGCAACTGTGATTTCTATAAATGAACATGCTTACACTTTATTTTAAGGTGTCCTTGTTACAGTGCAATTATATATTTAAGTACAGAGTAATAATAATTAACCACATGTACTTACTATAGGGTTCGGTTGAGGGTTAGTTGCATGTAATTATGCATAATTTACTGTTATTGCTATGATAAGTACATGTAACATATGTAACAAGGACACTGTAAAATAAAATGTAACCATTAACATTAAGAACGGTTCATAAACGTTTTAATAATATATTTCCCATTATTAGTTCATTAAGTGATGAAGAAACTAAAGTCAACAACTGAGACCTTATTGTAAAGTGTTTAATTTATTGTCATGTTGAACTCGTGGGCGCTTCTGTTGTGTGTGTGTGTGTGTGTGTGTGTGAGTGTGTGCGTGCGTGTGTGTGTGTGTGTGTGTGTTTGTTCTACGGTCCGTCTTGTGTTCATCTCTTACAGCTGCGATGTTTTCCTCTTTATGTTCACCAGAGGATCTTTAACCTTGAAGATCTGCATCATCAGCGCTTGAATGAATTGTCATTGTCAGTAAATTAGTTCATTTCCTCTTAATTGAAGATCCAGAAACATTCAGTCCGGCAGGAGCTTCAGAACAACACATCAATTCTGAAAACATCCGTGAAGCGGCACAGAAACGTGTGGTTCTTCACTGAAGCTCCTTGAAGACTTGTGTGTGTGCGTGTGTGTGTGTGCGTGTGTGTGTGTGTGTGTGTGTGTGTGAGTGTGTGAGACCCCAGAAACAAGCATAGTTAAGCCACTTGTAGTTAATTTATTGAGAAAAAGAAAAAAAGAAAAAAAAGTTGGGATGTTTTTTTAAGCTAGGCTTTTATTGAGAAATATTTTGTAAATATTAATATAAATATGATGTAGTTTCTTCTTTTTTTAATGTTTACTGGCTCCAGTGCACGCCATGTGTTTCATGAATGATCTGCTGTATATAATCCATAAAAATGACAAAATAAAGAAGTTAAAATGAACATGTCCAGTGTGATCTCGCAGCGCAGAATATTACAGCCTCGTGTCAGGAGGAATTATTTTACAATTTGTATTCTGAAAACACAAGAACTTACAAATGTTTATATGGTTACAAAAAATCAACACAAATGTCATTTGCACTAAACCGTTTGAAAATATGTTAAAAATGCTTGAATTAAATTCAAGTATGTTCTGAAAAAGTTTATTTGTGAATAAAAGCCTAAATTCAATCTGTTCATATAAAGTGATGACAACTTTTTCATGTTTTGGAACTCTTTCCAAATGAATGATGTAATGTCCAATTTGTCAGACAATGGCAATCGGACAATAGCGTGTCATTTTATTCTCAATACAAAACACTCCAGGTGAATAGAGTAAAAACCACTAAATATCCCATACTTCCCCAGGTGATTGATTACATTAAGCATTGCAAAAAATATGTACATATATTGTATATTACAAGTTTCCTGAAATGTACAAATGAGGCATTACCTAAATAAATATGAACTTATTTGCTTAAATTTCTAGAAAAAAAAATCTGAACATTGGAGAAAGCCAGATTCAAAATTCTTGTTTAATTTTTTTCACATATTAGAGTTTATGGTTTTTACAGAGGGGATTTGGGATATCTCTTTTTATCATTTCATAAATAAAAAAATAGTCAACAGCCAGAAAAAAAAAATATTTGCACCATTAAATGTTGCATATAAATATGAATAAAATGTTGCATAAAAATCAGACAAATTACATATGAACAAACCCTTCAGAATGTAGATATTAATAAAACTGTAAGTTTTGGTGTATATAACTGTTGCTGAAGTGGAGGACAAAACTCATTTTGAGAACACGGCTTTTAAAGATATGAACTGAAATGTAAATCGCAAATAGATATAGTTATAAAAGATACACTTAAAGGTTATATTATGGGATGTTTTCTTTCCATTAGACTGATAAAACATTTAATGAAAAGCCAAAAAGCCCAAAATCTGTGTCTCGAATTAATATCGAGATGCTATTAAGAATTGCATTTAGGAACATTCTAACAAACTTATATAAAGAGCTTTTTTCCCTTACAATTTTTGTTCATGCAGATCCAGTTGATTAAAAGACATTAAGAAAAATCCTGCAGCATTTCACACATACTGATCTGATGAAATATTGCTGACTATATAATAATATTACTAAATATTGTGTATGAAAATGACTGTATATTTTAGTTATTTCTTACAAAAAACAAAATGTAATCACTTTAATTTTTCTTATTTTCTTGGTTCGTATTGTATTGAATGATAATCTATAAACCATGGTTTATAGATTATAAATGTCAGTTTATTTATGCTGATAATTACATTTGTTTATATAAATATTGTTTATAATAATTACAAATTCCACAAAATGTTTATTTCAAGCCCAACGAGACACTTTCTTTTACTGAACATAATTGTAGTTTTTATTAAACTGAAAAAGAAAAGAACAAACATTAAGAGGACAGTCATTTAGCAGTCAAACACAAATATTAACTTACAACAACAGAGTTAAACTGTTAAAATGATTATGCAGCAAATAAATGAAAGGGGAAAAACTTCTTAAGTTAAAACTTAATACACAAATAATTGATATCTAGAATAATTCTACTACATGCATTTTAGAAGAAAAACCCATTCTTATAACATTAAAGAAACATTAAATGTTAAATAAAACAAACAGAGCTATTGTGATGAAAGCAGAAGACTAGAGCTGACTCCAGAGCGCTTCTTTAAAAACTCAAACTCAACTAAACAAGAAATTCATCAGCATTTGAATCTCACATCAGAATCAATGAGCAAATGGAAGAAGATTCACATGTAATTTATGAATTAAACGGTTTCCTCTCAGATAATGATGATTGCAGCGCCACCTGGTGACAGGGCTGTGTTATCTCACTCAAACATCTCTGAGGATGAGGAGACTGAAGATGCTTCCAAATGACACACCAAACCAAGAGAAACACACACACACACACACACACACACACACACACACACACACACACACACTGCTTCAAGTCACGGCTGATTTTGGCTTATTTCCCTTTCCTTTAATGTCATGAAACATACACGAAAAACAAACTGTTATTAATAACTAACACTTCAGGAATGTTCTGATGACGTCACTTCCTCCAGACGACAGGAAGTGGAGGGCGGGGCTGTAGTGAAACATCCTTTTGACACGTCGACTTGTTTAAATATTATCACAAACTATAGTGACATCAGATTAAATTAAAACCAGGTAAAATTCTACCAGTGCAAAGTTCAGTCCGCGTTGTGATTGGCTCACTTCTGCTGCTGTTGTTGTTTTAGACTGGCCAATAGGATCTTCTTATGGGTGGGGTCACGAATGCCCGCCTCCTCCAGATCTTCCTCTGTGATGTCACTGCAGGAAAGACACGTGATTGGATGATGGTTTCATCTTTGTATATCAATCCAGCTCTGAATTCTACAATTATGAAAATCTCAATCGCAATCGACAATGATTGGCTCTTTCTGAGCAGCGCTGAGAAAGGGAACAGGTATTATGTGATATTTTACCCCTGAATAATGTGACACTGATGAACTTTAATAGACATTAAATTAAAAGTGCATGGAAATCTTCTAAAAGAAGGATAAATTACTAATTAAAAAATTGGAAAGCTACATGACTCTACATCTGTGAGAGGTTATGATACGTTTGCAACCTTTTAAATATTTGTATTTTATTAAATTACAAACATTAAATCATATATCATATTATTATAGTATTAATACTGTACTATAAAAAATATATAAAATATTATTATATAAAAATATTTGATCATTATAATAACTAAAACTAATACAGAACAACAGTAAAAATGACTATACAAATATTCATGGCTGTATTAATTGTTTTCAAACATTATACCACAGGACTTTTATTTTCACGGAAAACCAAATGACACTGAAAAATGTTAATTTAAAAAAAAAATTTTTTATGAGTTTATCCTTTATTTTTATCTTATATTATTTTATATATTTTATATATGTATCCTATTTTTAGTAGATTTCCTTAGTAGATTTTTAGTAGATTAAAGTCAAAGGCATTTTGCATTTTATTAAATTAAATAAATTAAACCAATAATAATTACTATATTACAGTAATAACACTGTACAGTAATAACACTATATTACAGTAAAAAAACTGTACTGTAAAATAAAAAAATATTTAATAATAATAATCATCATCATCATTTTATCTTACAAAACAACAGTACAAATTACAATACTAATATTGATTTTTAAATGTTAAACCACAGTTTTTATTTTGTCAGAGAACTAAATGACACTGACAAACTTTAATATCCATTAAATTAAAAATACACAGTTGGAAAAATTAGGAATAAATAGCCAATAACAAAAATTGGAAACCTACATGACCACATTTGTGCCTATTTCATATGTCAATAATGTGTATATTATTATTATTATTATTATTATTTGCTTAGAGTGGATTTAGCAAGTAATAACTGAAAGTATATATATTTTTAACGTTCTTTGAGAGGCGATTCTGATATTCCCTGTGTTTATACACACTCACCTAAAGGATTATTAGGAACTCCTGTTCAATTTCTCATTAATACAGTTATCTAATCAACCAATCACATGGCATTTGCTTCAATGCATTTAGGGGTGTGGTCCTGGTCAAGACAATCTCCTGAACTCCAAACTGAATGTCAGAATGGGAAAGAAAGGTGATTTAAGCAATTTTGAGCGTGGCATGGTTGTTGGTGTCAGACGGGCCGGTCTGAGTATTTCACAATCTGCTCAGTTACTGGGATTTTCACGCACAACCATTTCTAGGGTTTACAAAGAATGGTGTGAAAAGGGAAAAACATCCAGTATGCGTCAGTCCTGTGGGCGAAAATGCCTTGTTGATGCTAGAGGTCAGAGGAGAATGGGCCGACTGATTCAAGCTGATAGAAGAGCAACTTTGACTGAAATAACCACTCGTTACAACCGAGGTATGTAGCAAAGCATTTGTGAAGCCACAACACGCACAACTTTGAGGCGGATGGGCTACAACAGCAGAAGACCCCACCAGGTACCACTCATCTCCACTACAAATAGGAAAAAGAGGCTACAATTTGCAAGAGCTCACCAAAATTGGACAGTTGAAGACTGGAAAAATGTTGCCTGGTCTGATAAGTCTCGATTTCTGTTGAGACATTCAGATGGTAGAGTCAGAATTTGGCGTAAACAGAATGAGAACATGGATCCATCATGCCTTGTTACCACTGTGCAGGCTGGTGGTGGTGGTGTAATGGTGTGGGGGATGTTTTCTTGGCACACTTTAGGCCCCTTAGTGCCAATTGGGCATCATTTAAATGCCACGGCCTACCTGAGCATTGTTTCTGACCATCTCCATCCCTTTATGGCCACCATGTCCCCATCCTCTGATGGCTACTTCCAGCAGGATAATGCACCATGTCACAACGCTCGAATCATTTCAAATTGGTTTCTTGAACATGACAATGAGTTCACTGTACTAAAATGGCCCCCACAGTCACCAGATCTCAACCCAATAGAGCATCTTTGGGATGTGGTGGAACGGGAGCTTCGTGCCCTGGATGTGCATCCCACAAATCTCCATCAACTGCAAGATGCTATCCTATCAATATGGGCCAACATTTCTAAAGAATGCTTTCAGCACCCTGTTGAATCAATGCCACGTAGAATTAAGGCAGTTCTGAAGGCGAAAGGGGGTCAAAGAACAGTATTACTATGGTGTTCCTAATAATCCTTTAGGTGAGTGTATATATCAGTATTATTTCCTGTTTTCTGGTGTATCATTTCTGCGGTTTCTTTAAAGGCTACACACACTACACACACACCGTTTTCTTACCGTCTTATCTGTCATTTATGGATAAAACTTGTGTTTGAATGTTGAAGGTAACACCAGATAAAGGGTTAACGTGTGTAATATCATGGGTTCTTACTCTCCACAGAATTAAAACTTGTGTTGGCTCTTGTATCCTGACTTCTGTGGAGAGTAAGTATAGTGTGTTTCCTGCCACTATAACACAAGTGACGTCAGGACTTTGCATCTACAACATGAGTCATAATACTTTAACTGTGCTTCTGGATTTTTGCAGTTTGCACATTTTGCCAAGAGTTCTGAGTCGTACGAGAGCGTCTCCATTACTGAGGCTGTTCCCCGAGGGAGTGAAGGGTACGAGGGATCGCTCTGAGGACACTGATGACCAATGAGAAGTGTTGAGAGATCGCTCTGAGGACACTGATGACCAATGAGAAGTGTCGAGGGATCGCTCTGAGGACACTGATGACCAATGAGAAGTGTTGAGAGATCGCTCTGAGGACACTGATGACCAATGAGAAGTGTCGAGGGATCGCTCTGAGGACACTGATGACCAATGAGAAGTGTCGAGAGATCGCTCTGAGGACACTGATGACCAATGAGAAGTGTTGAGAGATCGCTCTGAGGACACTGATGACCAATGAGAAGTGTCGAGGGATCGCTCTGAGGACACTGATGACCAATGAGAAGTGTCGAGGGATCGCTCTGAGGACACTGATGACCAATGAGAAGTGTCGAGGGATCGCTCTGAGGACACTGATGACCAATGAGAAGTGTCGAGGGATCGCTCTGAGGACACTGATGACCAATGAGAAGTGTCGAGGGATCTGATGACCAATGAGAAGTGTCGAGGGATCGCTCTGAGGACACTGATGACCAATGAGAAGTGTCGAGGGATCGCTCTGAGGACACTGATGACCAATGAGAAGTGTCGAGGGATCGCTCTGAGGACACTGATGACCAATGAGAAGTGTCAAAAGATCGCTCTGAGGACACTGATGACCAATGAGAAGTGTCGAGGGATCGCTCTGAGGACACTGATGACCAATGAGAAGTGTCGAGGGATCGCTCTGAGGACACTGATGACCAATGAGAAGTGTCGAGGGATCGCTCTGAGGACACTGATGACCAATGAGAAGTGTCAAAAGATCGCTCTGAGGACACTGATGACCAATGAGAAGTGTCGAGGGATCTGATGACCAATGAGAAGTGTCGAGAGATCGCTCTGAGGACACTGATGACCAATGAGAAGTGTCGAGGGATCGCTCTGAGGACACTGATGACCAATGAGAAGTGTCGAGAGATCGCTCTGAGGACACTGATGACCAATGAGAAGTGTCGAGGGATCGCTCTGAGGACACTGATGACCAATGAGAAGTGTCGAGAGATCGCTCTGAGGACACTGATGACCAATGAGAAGTGTCGAGGGATCGCTCTGAGGACACTGATGACCAATGAGAAGTGTCGAGGGATCGCTCTGAGGACACTGATGACCAATGAGAAGTGTCGAGGGATCTGATGACCAATGAGAAGTGTCGAGGGATCGCTCTGAGGACACTGATGACCAATGAGAAGTGTCGAGAGATCGCTCTGAGGACACTGATGACCAATGAGAAGTGTCGAGGGATCGCTCTGAGGACACTGATGACCAATGAGAAGTGTCGAGAGATCGCTCTGAGGACACTGATGACCAATGAGAAGTGTCGAGGGATCGCTCTGAGGACACTGATGACCAATGAGAAGTGTCGAGGGATCGCTCTGAGGACACTGATGACCAATGAGAAGTGTCGAGGGATCGCTCTGAGGACACTGATGACCAATGAGAAGTGTCGAGGGATCGCTCTGAGGACACTGATGACCAATGAGAAGTGTCGAGAGATCGCTCTGAGGACACTGATGACCAATGAGAAGTGTCGAGGGATCGCTCTGAGGACACTGATGACCAATGAGAAGTGTCGAGAGATCGCTCTGAGGACACTGATGACCAATGAGAAGTGTCGAGAGATCGCTCTGAGGACACTGATGACCAATGAGAAGTGTCGAGGGATCGCTCTGAGGACACTGATGACCAATGAGAAGTGTCGAGAGATCGCTCTGAGGACACTGATGACCAATGAGAAGTGTCGAGAGATCGCTCTGAGGACACTGATGACCAATGAGAAGTGTCGAGAGATCGCTCTGAGGACACTGATGACCAATGAGAAGTGTCGAGGGATCGCTCTGAGGACACTGATGACCAATGAGAAGTGTCGAGGGATCGCTCTGAGGACACTGATGACCAATGAGAAGTGTCGAGGGATCGCTCTGAGGACACTGATGACCAATGAGAAGTGTCGAGGGATCGCTCTGAGGACACTGATGACCAATGAGAAGTGTCGAGAGATCGCTCTGAGGACACTGATGACCAATGAGAAGTGTCGAGAGATCGCTCTGAGGACACTGATGACCAATGAGAAGTGTCGAGGGATCGCTCTGAGGACACTGATGACCAATGAGAAGTGTCGAGAGATCGCTCTGAGGACACTGATGACCAATGAGAAGTGTCGAGGGATCGCTCTGAGGACACTGATGACCAATGAGAAGTGTCGAGAGATCGCTCTGAGGACACTGATGACCAATGAGAAGTGTTGAGAGATCGCTCTGAGGACACTGATGACCAATGAGAAGTGTCGAGAGATCGCTCTGAGGACACTGATGACCAATGAGAAGTGTCGAGAGATCGCTCTGAGGACACTGATGACCAATGAGAAGTGTCGAGGGATCGCTCTGAGGACACTGATGACCAATGAGAAGTGTCGAGAGATCGCTCTGAGGACACTGATGACCAATGAGAAGTGTCGAGGGATCGCTCTGAGGACACTGATGACCAATGAGAAGTGTTGAGGGATCGCTCTGAGGACACTGATGACCAATGAGAAGTGTCGAGGGATCGCTCTGAGGACACTGATGACCAATGAGAAGTGTCGAGGGATCGCTCTGAGGACACTGATGACCAATGAGAAGTGTCGAGAGATCGCTCTGAGGACACTGATGACCAATGAGAAGTGTCGAGAGATCGCTCTGAGGACACTGATGACCAATGAGAAGTGTCGAGGGATCGCTCTGAGGACACTGATGACCAATGAGAAGTGTCGAGAGATCGCTCTGAGGACACTGATGACCAATGAGAAGTGTCGAGGGATCGCTCTGAGGACACTGATGACCAATGAGAAGTGTCGAGAGATCGCTCTGAGGACACTGATGACCAATGAGAAGTGTCGAGGGATCGCTCTGAGGACACTGATGACCAATGAGAAGTGTCGAGGGATCGCTCTGAGGACACTGATGACCAATGAGAAGTGTCGAGAGATCGCTCTGAGGACACTGATGACCAATGAGAAGTGTCGAGGGATCGCTCTGAGGACACTGATGACCAATGAGAAGTGTCGAGGGATCGCTCTGAGGACACTGATGACCAATGAGAAGTGTCGAGAGATCGCTCTGAGGACACTGATGACCAATGAGAAGTGTCGAGAGATCGCTCTGAGGACACTGATGACCAATGAGAAGTGTCGAGAGATCGCTCTGAGGACACTGATGACCAATGAGAAGTGTCGAGGGATCGCTCTGAGGACACTGATGACCAATGAGAAGTGTCGAGAGATCGCTCTGAGGACACTGATGACCAATGAGAAGTGTCGAGAGATCGCTCTGAGGACACTGATGACCAATGAGAAGTGTCGAGAGATCGCTCTGAGGACACTGATGACCAATGAGAAGTGTCGAGGGATCGCTCTGAGGACACTGATGACCAATGAGAAGTGTCGAGAGATCGCTCTGAGGACACTGATGACCAATGAGAAGTGTCGAGGGATCGCTCTGAGGACACTGATGACCAATGAGAAGTGTCGAGGGATCGCTCTGAGGACACTGATGACCAATGAGAAGTGTCGAGAGATCGCTCTGAGGACACTGATGACCAATGAGAAGTGTTGAGGGATCGCTCTGAGGACACTGATGACCAATGAGAAGTGTCGAGGGATCGCTCTGAGGACACTGATGACCAATGAGAAGTGTCGAGAGATCGCTCTGAGGACACTGATGACCAATGAGAAGTGTCGAGGGACATTTGCATGCAGAGCCGCTCCAACGTAACGGGGAAAAGAAATGAATTATGCCAAAATGCCTGTTCTAGTTGTAAAGCAATTTGATTCAGTTTAATGTTAATGTGTATTAAACACATCTAAGTCGGGGGGGATTTGGAGACGATAAGTCCTGAAGAAATCACTCGGTCATAGAATACATATGTTAAACTTTGAAGGAAAATAAAGTTATATCTGTTTAGAAATGTGTTTGAGACTCTTTTATCTCATGTTGGAGAGATAAAGATAACTGACGAATAATTGTGTTTCATGTGTTGTTCACGCATGTCACATGTACATCTGTATCTCTTCTGTCTGAACATTCGTGTGGATTATTTCTACATGTCTGATTGTCCAGTAGTGTGCCCGGTTGAAGAGTTCACGTCCGTCTGGTGTTTCTCATGTGTGTCCAGTAAACGTGGTGTGACTGAACTCAAAACATACGTTTCTCACGCAATGTTCCTGTCTTGTTTCCAGTCCAAATATCAAACAATTCTTAAATCAAGATGCATTTACTAGATGGACAGGACATAATATCAATTCAAAATGAAGTGGTTTTGCTTTAAAAAAAACAAAAGCAAAATCATCTGCCAGTGGGGTAAGAAAAATAATCTTAACTAAAACAGAAACAACATTATTTTTCTTTCTCCATTGGCAGATAATTTTAAAAACTCTCTTAATTTTGATGAATTTCCCCAGAAAACAAGACTTAAATCAAGATGAATTTGCTAAAGTAGTAAAATGACACAAGATATTAAGAAATGTTTGATATTTGGATGGAAACAAGAAAAATACTAAGTAAGAAACATGTTTTGCAGTGCATAATGTCTTCGTGTGATCCCGAGTGAACGAATCAGTGGGGTCACACACACACACACACACTTTTGTGGCCTGGCTTTTTGTACTGAAGTATGAGCCGTAACGTGGCTCGTGACCGTCAGGAAGAGAGCTCATGCTGTAAGCTGTGTGTGTGTGTGTGTGTGTGTGTGTGTGTGTGTGTGTGTGTGTGTGTGTGAGAGACCCGTACCTGAGGAACTCCAGATCGTCCCAGCCGTTGTGCAGAAGCCCTTCCTCATAATGCTGGAGGCCGAGCTTCTGGAGCCACTCGCCAACACTGTACTCCACGGACACACTGGCGTCATCATGCCACAGGCCCTGCACACACACACACACACACACACACACACACACACACACACACACACACGAAAAACAATACTATGGAAGTCAATGGGGTCCAATCAACTGTTTGGAAACCGACATTCTTCAAAATATCTTCTTTTATGTTCAACAGAAGAAAGAAATTCGGTTACACTATATTTTAAGGTGTCCTTGTTACAGTGTAATTATATATTTAAGTACAGAGTAATATTAATTAACCACATGTACTTACTATAGGGTTAGCTGCATGTAACATATGTAACAAGGACACTGTAAAATAAAGTGTTACCGGATATTCATACAGGTTTGGAACAACTTGAGGGCGAGTAAATGATGACAGAATTTTCAGTTAAAGTGAACTAATCCTTTAAGATTCGTCTCATTGTAAAGACCCGTGGCAGATTATTGTTGAAGTAAAAAACAAAGTTTAAAAAGTGAAAACCAAAAAAAGTTGTAGAGGTTTAGGTTTATGAAAACTAAAACTGCGAGAAAAATCAAAGCAATAAATCCAAACAAGTGTTATCCATAGTGAATGAGCGTTCAGTGTGTGTGTGTGTGTGTGAGAGAGTGTGTGTGTGTGTGTGTGTGTGCTTGTTTTTGTGATATATGAGGACACAAATGTGTATAATGACATGCATATTACACTGGTATTACAACTTACACGTGATTTATGAGGACATTGCATGAGTCCTCATATTTCAAATAGCTTAAAAAACATAAAAAAACAAGGTTTTTTTAAAAATGTAAAAATGCAGCATGTCTCCTGTGATGGGCAGGTTTAGGGACAGGGGCAGTGTGTGTGTGTGTGTGGGTGTGTGTGTGTGTGTGTGTGTAAGGGGACAGAATATATAGTTTGTACAGTATAAAAACCATTACGCCTATGGAATGTCCTCATAAATCACAAAAACAAACCTCTGTGTGTGTGTGTGTGTGTGTGTGTGTGTGTGTGTGTGTGTGTGTGTGTGTGTGTCTCTCACCTCCTCCGGCAGGTCTTCAGCGATGCTCTCCTCCTGTATGGATCGCGGTGGGAAGGTCAAGCCTCTGATGTGAGAAGCCGCCGCCCCTTTCCCGACTCCGCCCCTTTCTCTCCCGGACGGATACTCCACTTCGCTCAGCGTCTTCGCCATTTGCAGAACGGAACACGATTGGTCGTCCAGTGCGGGAGCTCCGCCTCCTCGACGGAAAGGGACGGAGCTTGGATTCAACATGGGCGGAGCCTCCAGACAGAAGGCCACGCCTCCTCCTCCCCCCGAGGGAGACGACAGCGGTTTGGACGGGATCTTGACGTCGGCGAGGTCTGAGAACATCCGTGGTTTTCCGAACGAGTTTTCCGGGA
>JAULUF010000119.1:640000-665000 GCA_031834385.1 Semotilus atromaculatus | reverse complement strand
GAAACCTTGACTAACACAAGTGATTTAATTTAATGTTTAATTAATTTAATGTTACATTTGTTTTTTTTAAGGAATTTTTTACTTCATCGGAATAGTATGAAACTTGGTAAAGGTTTTGGCACTTGCCATGTGAACACACACACACACACACACACAAATCATGGATACGATTTGAACAGGTTTAATGATCCTGTAAAAAATAGTCACTTGTTTGCGCATTGTAAATGAATGAGAGTTTCCTCTAGTGGAAGCGTTCGGAACTGCAGCCGCAAAACATCTGAAAGATCATTTACTGAGAGATCAGACTCACATTCGGATTAAAACTTGTTTAGATTTATGGCTTTGATTTTCTTGCTGTTTTAGAGTAAATAATGTTTTTGAAAATATATATTTCATATAAAATTGAAAATAGTATTTTCGCAAATTTTTCATAACAATAAACGTGAAATTCTGTAACCTTTTTAAGTTCACGTTTTAAAACTTTTTTCACATCAGCAATAATCTGCCAAGTGTCGTCTTTGAAAAGAGACCAAACTTCAGTCTGTGGTTTAAAGCGTTTTATCTCTTTTCAAAGACGACACTTCAGATTAAGATTTACTACAGTTTTAAGTTGGAAATTAAATTTTCAGGTCTACGCTCAAAAAGTGAATAAATGGATTATAAATACACTGTAAGTATAATTTAGTACCATAAAATCCCCTAAAAATACAAAATATTAAATAAAAAACATTATCAAACTAAAATATAGTACATTAATTTAATTGAAATAAAACCTTAAATTTCTGTCTTTTGACCGACACGTGAAGAGCGCTTTCACAATACACATCATCTCAAAGCAGCTTTACAGAAAATGCCCGAGTGCAGCAGATGTGATGTCTCACACACACACACACACCGTATGACTCGTATCCGTCCAGGGACTTGACGGTGAGCAGCAGGTGCTGGTCCTGCAGGTACTCGATGTCGGATAAGATGGGCTTCAGTGTCGTCAGCTGTTTCGACGACCAGCCCACGCGCAGGAAGTTCACGTTATCACTGCTCTGAGTGTCGTTTTCATAACTCTTCTTAAACTCTAAACACACACACAGGTTACACATCACTAAACTATGAGGTTTGTACCGTAGTAAACAGTCAGTAATGTGGTAGACTGACATTTTCCCCCCAGTCCACATCATTTAACCCCAAAACAAGGAAGTTCAATGCATGTGAATGCTTTTCATATTCTTATGATGATTGATTAGCAACATTCATCACTGTAAACGCCAAAAATATGATCTAGCAAAGTCTGAGACGGGTTTGATTCACAAAGTAGATTTTCAATGTTTAATGCAAAAGTAAAAATGCTAATGATGATTAACACAAGGAAGAATATGTAATTATTCATGCAACAATAAAATATGCAATAATTTATGTTTATTACTATGCATTATGTAATTATTTTATATTTAATTTATTTAGAATGACTGTCAACATTTTTCAGTGATGACATTAATTAACAATAAGATTATTCATTATGCACCAATATAACAATGCATAGTAATAAACATCAATATTTGCACATTTAATGCAATATTTATTTGCATATTTTTACTTAAACAATTTTCAGTGACGACATGAATAAATACAAATATTTAATTATATTCATTTTTATGCACCAACAGAACGATGCATAGTAATAAACATCAATATTTACATATTAAATCACATATTTTTACTAAAATATTTTAATATATTTAGAAGGACTTGTAATGACATTTTTAATGATGAGATGAATAAATAAGAATATTTAATAATTTGTATTATATGTGCTTATATAACAATGCAAAGTAATAAACATCAATATTTGCATATTTAATTTAATTAAACATTTAAATATATATTTAAACAGCATTTTTAAGTGACAACATGAATATTTAATTCCATTAAAGCATATAATAATGCATAGTAATAAACATCACTATTTGCATATTAAATGCAATATTTAATCAGAAATTTTTACTAAAACATTTACAAAAATTTTAATGACTTTTTCAATGATGAGATGAATAAATAATAAAAATGAAATTTTAAATATATTCATTTATATGCACTAATATAACAACGCACAGTAATAAACATCAATATATGCATATTTATTGCAATATTTAATTGCACATTTAATGCAATATTTAAATAGCATATTTTTTGTGAAACATTTTAATATTTTAAAAATGACTTAACATTTTTCTGTGATTTTTTAGAACAAATCAGTTTTGAATCAATTTATTAAAACAGTTTGAACTGATTCACAGAAACTATTACATAATTGATATACAGTATAATAATTATTAGCATATATATATATATTAAAAAACGATTTCCTTTTTTTCCTATAATATATATACTATTATAGAATTATTTATTATACTATGCAAAATAATTATTACTACTATAATTACATAAATGAATGATAATATCATGAATATTTGATCGATCAGACCTCAAGTTTTTTAGTGATGATGAATTTTGAAAACTGGATTATGATCATAAAGATTCTCTCGTATGTTTCTCACCCTCCAGACACGTGGAATAAAACTCGATGAAGAACTTGGTTCTGCTGGCGGTCTTCACGATGGCCTCGATGTTCTCGAACTCGATGTACGCCTGTTCTGAAGACTTGGGCAGACCTGAGGAGGAAGAGTATCAGCACAGTCTCCCCAGAGCGAACACACACACACACACACACACACACACACACACTGTACCTTTCTTAGAGACGAACTGAGACGTCACGCCAACCTCGAACGTGCCGAAGACAGGAGAGTGATCACTGGTGACGATATCATCCGTACAGCCTGAAACACACACGCATGCACACACACACACACACACACACTTTTATCAGCAGGTTATGCGTCACTTTTTTGAGTAGACTGAATGTGCATTTGCTATGAAATGTTTTTTATTTTGATATGCTGATCCACAGAGGCCATTTTTAATGTTTAAAAGGAAACATAGTAAAAATAAGCAATGCACGTTTTTTTCATGATAATTTAAGTCTGTCTGCAACAGTAAAACTGCTCAAAAAAATTAAAAGTGCTTAGTAATAATGACATTTTTAAACATTTTTCTACCAAAACATTTTTATATATTTAGAATGACATTTTTCAGTGATAATGCGAAACTAGTGAGGATTTTTCTACTTAATGGAAAACTAAAAAACATAATGAGTGTTATAATAACATAAATAATAATTATGATATATATATATATAGTGATATAAACTAATTTTTAAGATTTTTTTTTATGTTTCTGAAAGAGTCTCTTCTGCTCACCAAGGCTGTGTTTATTTAATCAAAAATACTGTAAAAATTATGAAATGTTATTCCACTGTAAATCATCTGTTTTCTATGTGAATATACAGTAAAGTGTAATTTATTCCTGTGATAAAGCTGAATGTTCATCATCATTACTCCAGTGTCACATGATCCTTCAGAAATCAGGATAATATGATGATTTGATGATCAAGAAACATTTATGATTATTATCAGTGTTGAAAACAGTCGTGCTGCTTCAGATTTCAGTCCTTTTGAATGGACAGCAGGATTTTAAATAAACACTTTAATAGTGAATGTTTCCGCTCACTGCGTACCGTACGAGTTGCAGACGATGTGCGTCTCAGGATAGGACTTCCAGAGGATCCTGTCGCACCACGAGGGGACGTTGGTCCGCATCTAAGAGACGGGAGAGGAGGAATTTAAGGAATGCAGGACGCTTCACTTCCTGTGGCAAAGGTCAGGTGACAGGAAGTAGCCGCCTCAGGACCGTAAACATGTTAGCAGGGATTCTTTCTTTACACTTATGAATGTGAGATTCTTTAAAGGGATAGTTCACACAAAAAAATTTTAATTAGTCCATGATTTACTCGCCCTCAACTCATCCTAGGTGTATACACTGTAAAAAAAAAACCCGTAAATTTACAGGTAACGGCCTGTATTTTTTACAGAAATTTGCCGTTTTGTCATTATACAGCGAATTCCTGTTATTTTACAGATATTTGCTGTAATTTAAAGGTCCACTATTAAATTTACAGGTAATTGCTTGTATTTTGGTTTTACACCAATTTTACATTTTTTTTAAAGGAAATTGTCTGTATTTTTACAGGGTTATGTGTAATTTTACATAAAATATTCGTAATATTTTACAGATTTTTTCTGTTAAATTAGAAAACACAGAAAAGAAGGTATAACTGCAGAAATCAGCAGTCATTTAACATGTTTTCCTTGAAGATCATTAAGCATGTGGGTGTTAAAGTGAGTTTTAAGGTTAAATAATAGTATTTCCGTACTATATACGGTAAATAACTGTGATAGATCAAATGGTACATTTACTGTAATTTTACTGTAAAATACATTTAAATTTACAGTTTTTGAAAGTGAAAAAGAACAAATTGTATAATTTACAGTGAAAAACCGTAAATTGACATTCCCACAATTCCCTGCGTGACACTTCACATTTGATGTGTTTTTGTTGAAATAACTGTTTCTTCATAGTTTTCTTAGTTTTTTTCGAATCAGTTATGTATATTAGGGTTTTATGTTACATTTAATGTTGTTAAACTAATGTTTATGGCATTTTTAAAATTTCATGTGTTACCATGATGGAGTTTAATGTTTGTGCGAATGACACTGTGCAGTTTCTATATATTAGTATTAACTCTCTTGTGGAAGAGCTGCTTGTAATGAGCTTTGAATGATCATGTGACTCTCATCACCACTGTGGTTGTTGGTTGTCAGTGTATTACAATGGTACAAAACAGATATTAATACTTCAATAGGTCAGTAAATTAACATTATATCAGATAATGAAAGATAATTTTGTGTAGAATAACAGTAATAAACCATAATTATAGGATAAGAAACTACCATTTTTTTAGTTTTTTACAGGTTTTTTCCTGACAGTATTTTTCCGTTTTTTTAACAGACATTTTCTGGCGTCCCTGCTGCCAGAAAATTACCGATTTTTTACGTTTTTTTTTTTTTACAGTGTACATGACGAATACAATCAGTTATATTAATAATGTCCTGGCTCTTCTGAGCTTTATAATAGCAGTGAATGGCTGTTTCTGTTTTGAAGTCCATAAAATTGCATCTGTCCATCATAAAAGTGCATCCGTCCATCATAAAAGTGCATCTGTCCATCATAAAAGTGCATCCGTCCATCATAAAAGTGCATCTGTCCATCATAAAAGTGCATCTGTCCATCATAAAAGTGCATCCGTCCATCATAAAAGTGCATCTGTCCATCATAAAAGTGCATCCGTCCATCATAAAAGTGCATTCACTGCCATTATAAAGCTTGGTAAAGCCAGGACATTTATTAATATGACTGATTGTATTGGTCATGTGTATACACTAGGATGGCTTGAGGGAGAGTAAATGATGATTGTAATTGTTGTGTGAACTGTCCCTTTAAGAGTAGTTTAGTGTGTTTACCCCGGTGGCTTTCTGCTTCTGCCAGACGTACGTGTCCCGCGAGCCGCGCTCGTAACGGTACGTGGGGGGGTAGGTGATCTCCTCCTCCGCTGGACACACACACACACACAGGATATGATGCGGCAGGGAAAGGAAGTGTTGATGAGCCAAGAGACTCAAATCTCAAAGGCATGTTTAGATAAACTAGAGGAAAAACTCCAGAACAAACTTGCGTTTAAAACATGAAACAGTAGAACTGAGCACGGTGTACATCAAGTTACATTTCTCACAGAATGATTAATGTTCATCGTTAGTTCATGTTAACTAATGAAACCTTATTAAAAAGTGTTAACAATAAGATATATAATTGTATAAATAATATCATATTGAAATATCTCAGACTCTTACTATTGCAATGGTTTTTAAATAACACAAATTAAAGGCTGTACAACAAACAATCAGACATGCAGACACAAACACACACACACACGCAGATATACACGAACACACAGACACACGCAGATATACACACACACACAAACACGCACGCACGCACACACACACACACACGCAGACACACACTCGCAAACACACGTGCAGATACACACACAGACGCGCGCAGATACACACACACACACACGCAGATACACGCAGACACACACACACAGATACACACACGCGCGCAGACACACACACGCAGAGACACACGCGCAGACACACACGCGCAGACAGACGCGCAGACAGACGCGCAGACAGACGCGCAGACAGACGCGCACACACACGCAGACACACGCAGACACACACACACACGCAGATATACACACGCAGACACACACACACACAGACACACACACACGCAGACACACAAGCAGACAGACAGATATACATACACACGCAGATATAAACACACAAACACACACACGCGCAGACACACACACAGACGCAGACACACACACACGCAGACACACACACACACACACGCAGACACACACACATGCACACACACACACACGCGCACACACACATGCACACACACACATGCACACACACATGCACACACACGCGCAGACACACACGCAGATATACACACACGCAGATATACACACACGCAGATATACACACACGCAGATATACACACACACGCAGACACACACACACGCAGACACACACACACACGCAGACACACCCACACACGCAGACACACACACACACGCAGACACACACACACACACACACTCGCAAACACACACACACGCAGACACACACACACACACACACTCGCAAACACACACACACAGATATACACACACGCAGATATAAACACACACACACGCACGCACACACACACACGGAGGTGAGCCGCACCGAAGCGAAGGAAGACCTTGTTCTTCTCTCTCTCCAGGTTCAGCTGGTCCACCTTCAACAGCGGCTCGAACTCCTTCCTGTTGATGAAGTTGAGGATTTCCTGTGAGAGAGAGAGTCAGTGTTGAGCCGCCACAGCGGTCACAGCGATACACTCCTGCGGACACTGTGGAACTGTGGGATACACATCAGTGACACAGATCCGCCAGCCTTCCATGCGCACAGACTTATGCTGAGCACAGTGTTCATACTGCGATCATACGCAACATGGCGCTCACGAGGGCTTCATTTACCTGTTTAAAGGTATATTATCGATATCGATCAGATATCGATAATAACGTGTTTAATAACAGGATAAAGTAAAAAAGGTAATTGCCACTCACAATTCTTTATTTCTCACAATTGTAAAATCTTTCCACAATTTGGACTTTTTCCACAATTGCGAGTTTTTAATTCGCCATTCTGACTTTTTTTCTCGCAATTGACATTTTTCCACAATTATTAGTTTATATCTCGCAATACTAACTTTGTTTCTCGCAATTGCAACTTTTTCCCACAGTTAAAAGTTTATATTTCCCCATTTTTTACTTTATTTGTTGCAATTGCAAGAAAAAAAAATTGCAGAAAAGTCAAAATTTTGGAAAACTTTTACAATTGCGAGAAATAAAAGTCAGAATAGCAAAATATAAACTCACTGTGAAAAAAAGTCGCTATTGTGAGAAATAAAGAATTGTGAGTGCCAATTACTTTTTTATCCTGTTATTAAAAACGTTATTATCGATATCTAATAATGCTACGCTTTTTTTCCACTTGGACGAGCAATTCCAGGTAAATAAAGCACTCGTAAGCGTCATGTTGCGTATGATTGCAGTCATGACCACAATTGTGAGTTTATTTCGCCATTCTGACTTTATTTCTCGCAATTGTGACTTTTCTTTCCACAATTACAAGTTTATTTCGCCATTCTGACTTTATCGCAATTGCGACTTTTTCCCACAATTCTGAATTTTTTCCTCGATTACATACATCTTGCCGTTCTGAATTTACTTTTTACAATAGCGAATTTTTTTCCCACAATTACAAGTTTGCATTTCACCATTCTGACTTTTTTTCTCACAATTATGAAATCTTTCCACAATTCCGATTTTTTTTTCTTAATTCTTAAATAAAAATCTCGCAATACTAACTTAATTTCTCGCAATTGCAACTTTTTCCCACAGTTAAAAGTTTATATTTCTCCACTCTTACTTTATTTGTTTATTTTATTCATTCTTAACTTTTTTTCCACAATTGTGAGTTTATTTCACCATTCTGACTTTATTTCTCGCAATTGCGACTTTTCTTTCCACAATTACAAGTTTATTTTGCCGTTCTGACTTTTTCTCGCAATTGCGACTTTTTTCCACAATTCAGAATTTTTTACTCGATTACATACATCTTGCCGTTCTGAATTTACTTTTTACAATAGCTAATTTTTTTACACAATTGCGATTTTTTATCTCGCAATACTGACTTATTTTTTGCAATTGAAACTTTTTCGCACAATTACGAGTTTATTTCTTGCAATTGAGACCTAAGTCGGGTACAGATATAATCCCATAATATCTCATTAGATTCACATGATTGGCCTGACAACGACTAATGCTGTACACACAGCACAGTGCTTTTATCAGAAGCGTTTCGTTTGCGTGTTTCATGCCGCTTTACCTGAATGTCCATGTCCAGGCGGTAGTTGAGATCGCCGAACCAGAACAGATGCGTGAACCTCAGCGAGATGTCGAAGGAGTTCAGCTGTTTATCGCCCAGCGACAGCTGACGCAGGATATCCAGATAGTTCTGGTTGCGTCTGCCAGGGGTCAAAGGTCATAAGTTTTTTAAAAAACTGTGAATTGTGTATTTGCAGGTCAGTGTTTCGAGACACACCTGTGAATTTTTTCATTGCCGGACGTCAGGTGACAGTTAACGAAACCAAACGATGTTCCATTAAACATGAAGGACACGCCCACTGCTCCTTTGTTCCCTAGGATAATTAATACATGTATATAACGAATCAAAAACTGGTGGTTCATGTTCTTCCTCAAGATTTTTGTTGTTTACACACACACACAGACAGTCCTACAAACATACAGGACAGTCATACACACACACACACACTCACACACAGTTATACACACAGACAGACAGTCCTACAAATACACAGGACAATCATATATACACACACACACACACACAGTCCTACAAACACACAGGACAGTCACACACACACACACACACACACACAGACGGACAGTCATACACACACACACACACAGTCCTACAAACACACAGGACAGTCATACACACACACACTCACAGACAGTCCTACAAACACACAGGACAGTCATATACACACTCACACACACACAGTCTTACACACAGTCATACACACACACACACACACACACACACAGACAGTCCTACAAACACAGGACAGTCTCACACACACACACACACACACACACACACAGACAGTCCTACAAACACACAGGACAGTCATACACACACACACAGTCAGACAGACAGACAGACAGACAGACAGACAGACAGACAGACAGACAGACAGACAGTCCTACACACACACACACACACAGTCAGACAGACAGACAGACAGACAGACAGACAGACAGAGACACACACACAGACAGTCCTACACACACACACACACACACACAAGACAGATACAAACACAGATAGACAGACAGACAAACCCACCCACTGGACAGTTAGACACACACACGGACACACACACAGACTGACAGATAGGGCTGGGACGGTTACCGCATTACCGCAATACCGCGGTCACGTGACCTCTACCGCGGGTCTGAGCTCGTCACCGTCATCACCGCAAAAAAATATTAAAAAAATAAAATAATTTGCCTGCACATGTGCACGTTTTGTCTAGACATCATTCCATTTCTGTTCTAAATGTTCCTGTTCTAAATGTGAAATAATACATGTTAAATAAACATGTTCCTTATTAAGTTCAATTGCCTAAAGCCTTGTTTATACTCGACGCGTCCGCACGAGCGCAAAGGTGCGCGCGGCAAAAATAAAGATAATAAACGTTATTCGCTTAAATACTGATAAAGGCAAATTATCAGTGCTGGTACTACTCGACCTCAGTGCTGCATTTGACACTGTCGATCACAACATACTTCTTGACAGGCTGGAAAACTGGGTGGGGCTTTCTGGGATAGTCCTAAAATGGTTCAGGTCATACTTAGAAGGGAGAGGTTACTATGTGAGTATAGGAGACCATAAGTCTGAGTGGACGTCCATGACATGCGGAGTCCCTCAAGGCTCAATTCTGGCACCACTCCTATTCAACCTGTACATGCTCCCAATGAGCCAAATAATGAGAAAGAACCAAATCTCTCACCACAGCTATGCAGACGACACACAGCTCTACTTACACACACACACACACACACACACACAGCTCTACTTAGCCCTATCGCCTAACGACTACAGCCCCATTGACTCCCTGTGCCAATGCATTGATGAAGTCAACAGTTGGATGTGCCAAAATTTTCTTCAGTTAAACAAAGACAAAACTGAAGTCATTGCGTTTGGAAACAAAGATGAAGTTCTCAAGGTGAATGCATACCTTCACTCTAGGGGTCTAACAACTAAAAATCAAGTCAGGAATCTTGGTGTGTCTCTAGAATCAGACCTTAGTTTCAGTAGTCATGTCAAAGCAATAACTAAATCAGCATATTATCATCTGAAAAATATTGCAAGAATTAGATGCTTTGTTTCCAGTCAAGACTTAGAGAAACTAGTCCATGCTTTCATCACCAGCAGGGTGGATTACTGTAATGGACTCCTCACTGGCCTTCCCAAAAAGACCATAAGACAGTTGCAGCTCATACAGAACGCTGCTGCCAGGATTCTGAGCAGAACAAGAAAATATGAACACATCACACCAGTCCTCAGGTCTTTACACTGGCTCCCAGTTACATTTAGGATTGATTTTAAAGTATTATTACTGGTATATAAATCATTCAATGGCCTAGGACCTCAATATATTGCAGATATGCTCACTGAATATAAACCCAACAGATCACTCAGATCATTAGGATCACGTCAGCTAGAAATACCAAGGGTTCACTCTAAACAAGGAGAGTCCGCTTTTAGCTACTATGCCAGCCGCAGCTGGAACCAGCTTCCAGAACAGATCAGATGTGCTCCTACAGTAGTCACATTCAAATCCAGACTCAAAACACTTCTGTTTAGCTGTGCATTTACTGAATGAGCACTGTGCCACTGTATGTGTCCGACTGTTTGAACTGTATTTTATTTAATTTTTTATTCTAAACTGTTTTAATTATTCTTATTTCTGTTGATTGTTTTAATTTCTTTATTCTAAACTGTTTTAATTATTCATATTTCTTTTGATTATTTTAAATTTCTTCTATGTAAAGCACTTTGAATTACCACTGTGTATGAAATGTGCTATATAAATAAACTTGCCTTGCCTTGCCTTGCCTTCTAATATCACTGAAGTAATAATCTCAGGGCTTACTGGATTTTACTCGATTCTTTTTGTAGTGTTATTGGTGGTGATGTACTAAAATAAACATTGTCACGTGTGGACCTTTCTTCTCACGTTGATGATGGTTAAGAGGACAATTACTTCAGTCGCCCGCTGTTGTTTCACAGAATAGCACAACGGCGAGCGCGTCAAGTATAAACGCCTCGTCCTTCTGGGGAGCCAGGCGCGCAGTCAGCGGAGACTCGCGCTCATGCGGACGCGTCGAGTATAAAAGGCTAGCCTTTTGTGTGTGCGCTTGTGTGCACGCGGGATGTATTGCGCGCGCGGGGAGGGGGGGAGGGGCGCAGTTTTTCACGGGATGGTGCTAATAGCGGTTTACCGCAATACCGCGGGAATTTCTTGCTTTTCAACCGCGGTAAGAAAAAATCCATACCGCCCCAGTCCTACTGACAGACACACACACAGACACGGACAGACAGAGACAGTCCTACACACACACACACACACACACACACAGGACAGTTAGACACACACACAGATAGACAGACAGACACACACATAAACACAGACAGACACAGAGGAAGAAAGTAATTTTGAGTTTGTGTGTTCTTCTGACCGAGTGTGTTTGCGATCCCCGTCTTGACGCTGGACATCCCCACGTGACTGATGCGGTTCTCGTGCTCCGCCTTCACCAACACCACGATCTTAATGTTCCACAGCGTCTGCACCGCAACCTACGACAGAAACCACACATTCATTCCTCCTGCTCGAGCCTCGCACTCACGACACTTACTGTGCGCAGCTCAGCCGATGAGAAACAGACAGAAACACACATAAACTCTAAATAAAGTCAGTCATAACAGTCGTAGCCTCATTAAAACTGCCTCTGTCTGCAGAGGAGCCAGTGGGGTTTTTTAAAATTAGTTTTAAATTAGGTACATAAGATACATTATGTTTGATACATTTCAGGGTTTTGTTCTTCAATATACTGTAAAACAAACAAACAAGCCACTGAAACACTGACACACATCCTCTCACCGGTTTATAGTCCATCTCGGTGTATTCCTTGAGTGCGCAGCGGATCGTTTCCACCCACTCCTTATCACACACAGAGTTCTCCTGCGTACCGAACACATAAATGTCATGAGGGATCGTAACCGCCATCTCATCCAGAGTTTTCCCCAAGCCTCGAGAGGAAATCCACGATCCCATCGATTTAGGAGCAGGAACGCCGCCTGCAGAGAGACAGACACTATGACACGAGGACGAGGAGATTTTTTTTAGAAATTATTTGCCCGCCACCATGATGGTAGTCAGAGTGTTGTGGGTGGTCGTCAGGGTGTTGCTAGGGTGTTGTGGGTGGTCGTTAGGGTATTGCTAGGGTGTTGTGAGTGGTCCTCAGGGTGTTGCCAGGGTTTTGTGGTTGGTCATTAGGGTGTTGCTAGGGTGTTGTGGGTGGTCATCAGGGTGTTGCTATGGTGTTGTGGGTGGTCATTAGGGTGTTGCTAGGGTGTTGTGGGTGGTCATGAGGGTGTTGCGGGTGGTCATTAGGGTGTTGCTAGGCTGTTGTGGGTGGTCGTTAGGGTGTTGCTAGGGTGTTGTGGGTGGTCGTTAGGGTGTTGTGGGAGGTCGTTAGGGTGTTCATGGCCATTGCTAGGGTGTTGTGGATAGTCAATAGGGTGTTGCGGGTGGTCGTCAGGGTGTTGCAAGGGTTTTGTGGGTGGTCGTTAGGGTTTTGCTAGGGTGTTGTGGGTGGTCTTCAGGGTGTTGCTAGGGTTTTGTGGATGGTCATTAGGGTGTTACTAGGGTGTTCATCAGGGCGTTGCTAGGGTGTTGTGGGTGGTCATCAGGGTGTTGCTAGGGTGTTGTGGGTGGCCATTAGGATGTTGCGGATGGTCTTCAGGGTGTTGCTATGTTTTTGTGGATGGTTGTTAGGGTGTTATGGGTGGTCATGGCCATTGCTAGGGTGTTGCGGGTGGTCGACAGGGTGTTGCTAGGGTGTTGCGGGTGGTCGTCAGGATGTTGTGGTTGGTCATTAGGGTGTTGCTAGGGTGTTGTGGGTGGTCACCAGGGCATTGCTAGGGTGTTGTGGGGGGTCGTTAGGGTGTTGCTAGGGTATTGTGGATGGTCATCAGCATGTTGCGAGTGGTCGTCAGGGTGTTGCTATGGTTTTGTGGGTGGTTGTTAGGGTGTTGCCCGGGTGTTCACCAGGGTGTTGTGGGTGGTTGTTAGGGTGTTGTGGGTGGTTGTTAGGGTGTTGCCCGGGTGTTCACCAGGGCATTGGTAGGGTGTTGTGGGTGGTTGTTAGGGTGTTGTGGGTGGTCTTCAGGGTGTTGCTAGGGTGTTGTGGTCAATCATCGAGTGTGTGTGTGTGTGTGTGTCTCACCCATGTTCCATGTCCCGATGAAGACTGAGATCATATCGGGCTCGTCCTGATTGGAATGTTTGTTCTTCATGAGCTGTAGGAGTTGGCAGAACGCTTCCCTTTTCTACAGGACGAGAAACAACGATGAATCTGTGGCTTCTGTAACACGCTGTGAAACACCAGTATAAATCTGTATGACTCACTTTTGCGCTGGCAAAGATGAAATCTTTCCTTTGGCTTTTGTCTTTTTCCTTCTCAAAGACGATTCCCAGTTTATTTTGAACACGCTGAGACTTAATCAGCTGCCGAACTACAAACACACACACACACACGTAATTTCTTTAGTGCATTAAAGGGTCCATATTCCACACTAACTTTTTACTGCTAATAATGTAGGAATAACATCCTCATCGTCGTCCCTGACTCACTCTTGTCGTGTGTGAACGTGTTCCAGTCTTCCTGCGCGTCCTTCATTTTCTTCATCACCACCAGCTTTCCTCCCTCCACATCCACACTCAGCGAGTACTTCTGACTCTTCCCGATCTTCGTCAGGTCAGCCAGATACACGTCCAGTTTCACCTGATACCACAACACACACACACTCTCACACACACAAGCCAAACACACAAAGGCTGGTTTGACAGTACTGTGATGATGTCGTACCTCGAAGGTTTGTACAGGAATGGCTTTGTGTCGGGTGGACATCAGCGGAGAGATAGTCAGAGCCGATGAGCTCATGTCCTGAAGCGCCTTCAGAGCCTGATACACACACACACACACACACACTAGATATTCATGAGATAGTAAGACAGTAATACAACAGTTCAATAAACAATTTAAGTTTTATAAGTTGATTATATGAACTGCCAATTTTTACACACTATTGTTGTCAATTCTGACTCAGCAAAAAAGATGCGTTTCCCAGCAACACACAGCGGTGCTTCGTTCTTGAATGATTCACAGTTTCTGAACAAATTGGGTGAGTGAATGATTCAATAATTCACTCAAAAAGTCAGTGGACACTTGCTTCTTTCTTGAATAAATCAGCCGATTTGAACGAATCAGTCGAGTGAATGATTCAATGATTCACTTATGACTTGCCGCCACTTACTGGCTGTTTTAGTTTCATATATAATAGTATCATTATGGTGATTCTTCGGCTCTAAAATAACACATGAACTAATGAAGCCTGTCTGTGTGTGTGTGTGTCTGTGTGTGTGTGTGTGTGTGTGTGTGTGTGTGTGTGTGTGTACCTTCTTCTCTATAGATGACAGCAGATCCTTGAGGATGGCCAGTTTAGTGACCAGATGCTCCAGCTCTTGATCTCCACCTTGAGACATGGACTGCAGATCGAGTGTGTAAGTACTCATTTTATCTAAAGTGATTATTTAGAGCACATATCAAACCCTCAGCACTCATAAGCACACAAACGCCAGACAGGAAGTGATGTCACACCTGCTGGATCATTCTGGACACCATGGAGGCGCTTTGCTGATCGAAGACCTTGGACAGAATCTCCAGGCCACAGAGAACCTTATCCACCTCCCTGCACACACACACACACACACACAGAGAGAGAGAGAGAGAGTGAGTGTGTGTGTGTGTGTGTGCGTGTGTGTGTGTGTGTGTACCCATGCAGGCGTTTGCAGGATGAGACCAGTGTTTTGTTGAGGTGAGGAAGGTGTGTGTGTGTGTGTGTGTGTGTGTGTGTACCCATGCAGGCGTTTGCAGGATGAGACCAGTGTCTTGTTGAGGTGAGGAAGGTGTGTGTGTGTGTGTGTGTGTGTGTGTACCCATGCAGGCGTTTGCAGGATGAGACCAGTGTCTTGTTGAGGTGAGGAAGGTGTGTGTGTGTGTGTGTGTGTGTGTGTACCCATGCAGGCGTTTGCAGGATGAGACCAGTGTCTTGTTGAGGTGAGGAAGGTGTGTGTGTGTGTGTGTGTGTGTGTGTACCCATGCAGGCGTTTGCAGGATGAGACCAGTGTTTTGTTGAGGTGAGGAAGGTGTGTGTGTGTGTGTGTGTGTGTACCCATGCAGGCGTTTGCAGGATGAGACCAGTGTTTTGTTGAGGTGAGGAAGGTGTGTGTGTGTGTGTGTGTGTGTGTACCCATGCAGGCGTTTGCAGGATGACACCAGTGTCTTGTTGAGGTGAGGAAGGTGTGTGTGTGTGTGTGTGTGTGTGTGTGTGTGTGTGTGTGTGTGTACCCATGCAGGCGTTTGCAGGATGACACCAGTGTCTTGTTGAGGTGAGGAAGGTTATTCGCTCCCTGTTTCACAGCCTCCAGATCCAGAGCGTAACTTCCCTTCAGATACTCGTGGGAGATCGTGCTCAAGCCGTTCGACGCCGTCACACTGCAGAGAACAATATTCACACACACACTCAATCACAATAATAATAATAATGGGACGATTTTTTATTCATGCATTTACAGATGCTTTTATCCAAAGTGACTTTGCATTCAATTGTAACACTTTACTTAAAGCCTTTATGTACAATGTAAAGTGCCTTATAATGCATATATTAATGTTATATATCTTTCATACATAATTGTAACCAAAGTCAGAAATGCATAATAATATTTACAGATTCCTTGTACATCTGAATATGTATGTGTTTTAATGCATTGCACTTAAATTCATACAATGCATTATAAGGCGTAATTAAATACTACTGTAATGCATTCTACAAAAATGATTTATATATATAAAGGGTCTTACTTCTCAGGGGGCGTGTCCTGACTGACGGGGGCGGAGCCTGTGGAGGCGGTGCGTGGGGGGAGGGGGGGCTTCTCATCTTCACCATCTAAACACACACACACACACACAGAGAGAGAGACGTGAATCATACTGCAAGTGTGTGTGTGTGTGTGTGTGTGTACCAGAGTAATCTCTCTCCTCTGTGGTCTCCTCTCTCTCCACTGGGAACTGTAGTGTGTGTGTGTGTGTGTGTGTGTGTGTGTGTGAGAGAGAGAGAGTGTGTGTGTGTGTGTGTGTGTGTGTGTACCAGAGTAATCTCTCTCCTCTGTGGTCTCCTCTCTCTCCACTGGGAACTGTAGTGTGTGTGTGTGTATGTGTGTGTGTGTGTGTGTGTGTGTGTGTACCAGAGTAATCTCTCTCCTCTGTGGTCTCCTCTCTCTCCACTGGGAACTGTAGTGTGTGTGTGTGTATGTGTGTGTGTGTGTGTGTGTGTGTGTGTACCAGAGTAATCTCTCTCCTCTGTGGTCTCCTCTCTCTCCACTGGGAACTGTAGTGTGTGTGTGTGTGTGTGTGTGTGTGTGTGTGTGTGAGAGAGAGAGAGTGTGTGTGTGTGTGTGTGTGTGTGTGTGTGTACCAGAGTAATCTCTCTCCTCTGTGGTCTCCTCTCTCTCCACTGGGAACTGTAGTGTGTGTGTGTGTGTGTGTGTGTGTGTGTGTGTGTGTGTGTGTGTACCAGAGTAATCTCTCTCCTCTGTGGTCTCCTCTCTCTCCACTGGGAACTGTAGTGTGTGTGTGTGTGTGTGTGTGTGTGTGAGAGAGAGAGAGTGTGTGTGTGTGTGTGTGTGTACCAGAGTAATCTCTCTCCTCTGTGGTCTCCTCTCTCTCCACTGGGAACTGTAGTGTGTGTGTGTGTGTGTGTGTGTGTGTGTGTGTGTACCAGAGTAATCTCTCTCCTCTGTGGTCTCCTCTCTCTCCACTGGGAACTGTAGTGTGGTCACCAGACCTTGACTGGGCTGAAGATACAACTGAACCAACTCAGGAAGAGTCTTAAAGCGCTTCGGCTGAACGCCCTGAGACGTCTGACACACACACACACACACACACAATTACAAATTAAAAACAGCAAGTAACACATTGAATTAAACATTACATTTAGCAGGAGAGCGAGCGACAGGTCAGTTAAGCTGTAATACAGAACAGCTGTTCTGTGATGAGAAAGTGCATTAATAATATATGAAAACACAGAATGATTCAGTGACATCACACGCTATGAATCATGGGAACAGCAGCTCACGCAGTCGTGTCTGTAATACTTCTAATGTTTCTGTGATCATGTTCATAGGGTGAAAATAACCGCTTTAAATTAGGATTTACGGTTAATATCAGAGGATAGAGGGAAACCTCAACTTACACTGCATTTTATTATTATTATTATTATTAAACAGTCTTTATGTTTTTACGAAACCCATTAAATATGACAGTAGTAATATGTATATATTAGTACATTTTCTCATTTTCAAATGTGCAAACAACAAACTTTCCTTTAAAGCTTTTTGAAAATACATTTCTAATTGTTGATTAGTTTTTGTGGGTGTGTGTGTTTTTGTGAGTGAGTGTGTGTGTGTGTGTGTGTTTTTGTGAGTGAGTGTGAGTGTGTGTGAGTTTCTGTGTGTGTGTGTGTTTTTGTGAGTGTGTGTGTGTGTGTGTGAGTGTGTGTTTTTGTGAGTGTGTGTTTTTGTGAGTGTGTGTGTGTTTTTGTGAGTGTGTGTGTGTGTGTGTGTGTTTGTGAGAGTGTGTGAGTTTCTGTGTGTGTGTGAGAATATGTGTGTGTGTTTGTGAGTGTGTGTGTTTCTGTGTGAGTTTCTGTCTGTGTGTGTGTGTGTGTATGTGTGTGTGTTTGTTTTTGTGAGTGTGTATTTCTGTGTGAGTGTGTGTTTCTATGTGAGTTTCTGTCTGTGTGTGTGTGTGTGTGTGTGTGTGTGTGAGTGAGTGAGTGAGTGAGTGAGTAAGAGAGAGAGAGAGAGAGAGAGAGAGAGATAGGAGACTCCTTGTGCACTGAACTCAACAGCTGTTTCCACACACACACACACACATACATACACACACACACACTGTACCTGCACCGCCAGAAAGTTCTCCTCGTCAGGTAGGATCCTGTATGTGTGAACGTGTTTCTGAAAGCTAGACAGACACACACACACACACACACACACACACAGAGACAAATTTATCATGTGGAAGAAATGAAACCAGGTCAGTGGTTTGACTGACTGAATGTTTAACTTCATTCAAACACACACACCAGATTTTCACGCTGGGCTCAAATTTTCACTTTGTCAAAAGCGTGTGTGTGTGTGTGTGTGTATTACAAACCTGTCCATGTCAGTCAAACACACAGTCTGCTTATAAGTGTGCACACACACACACACACACACACACACACACAGACACACACAGACACACACAGACACACACACACGTTAATGGTAAATACTACAGACTAACCCACACACTAACCACAACGGAAAATAAACTGCATCACAGCTCATTACTGAGGACCAGGATCATAACTACAACTTAAAACTCAACATTACATAAAATGTCATTTAAAACTAGAAAAAGTTCGTCGAGACAAACTTTAAGTTGGCTTGTGAAAGTTTGGACCAATAAGTTTGAAGAAGTTTAAAGTTTAAATTAGTTTAAAGTTTAATTAGTTTATAGTTCAGTAAGAAAGAAAGAAAGATAGATTAGTTAGAAAGAAAGATAAAAAAAAGATTAGTAAGAAAGAAAGAAAGATAGATTAGTTAGAAAGAAAGAAAGAAAGAAAGATAGATTAGTTAGAAATAAAAAAATAAAAAAAGATTAGTAAGAAAGAAAGATAGATTAGTTAGAAAGAAAGAAAGATAGATTAGTAAGAAAGAAAGAAAGATAGATTAGTAAGAAAGAAAGAAAGAAAAAAATAGTAAGAAAGAAAGAAAGATAGATTAGTAAGAAAGAGAAAGAAAGATAGATTAGTTAGAAATAAAAAAATAAAAAAAGATTAGTAAGAAAGAAAGATAGATTAGTTAGAAAGAAAGAAGGAAAGAAAGATAGATTAGTAAGAAAGAAAAAAAGATAGATTAGTAAGAGAAAGATTGATTAGTAAGAAAGATAGATAGATTAGTTAGACAGAGAGAAAAAAGATTAGTAAGAAAGAAAGATAGATTAGTAAGAAAGAAAGAAAGATAGATTAGTTAGAAAGAAAGAAAGATAGATTAGTAAGAAAGAAAGATAGATTAGTAAGAAAGAAAGAAAGAAAAAGATTAGTAAGAAAGAAAGAAAGATAGATTAGTTAGAAAGAAAGAAAAAAGATTAGTAAGAAAGAAAGAAAGATTAGTAAGAAAGAAAGATAGATTAGTTAGAAAGAAAGAAAGAAAAAAGATTAGTAAGAAAGAAAGAAAAAAAGATTAGTAAGAAAGAAAGAAAGATAGATTAGTAAGAAAGAAAGAAAGAAAAAAAGATTAGCAAGAAAGAAAGAAAGAAAGATAGATTAGTTAGAAAGAAAGAAAAAAAAGATTAGTAAGAAAGAAAGAAAGAAAGAAAAAAAGATTAGTAAGAAAGAAAGATAGATTAGTTAGAAAGAAAGAAAAAAAAGATTAGTAAGAAAGAAAGAAAGAAAAAAAGATTAGTAAGAAAGAAAGATAGATTAGTTAGAAAGAAAGAAAAAAGATTAGTAAGAAAGAAAGAAAAAAAGATTAGTAAGAAAGAAAGAAAGATAGATTAGTTAGAAAGAAAGAAAGAAAAAAAGATTAGCAAGAAAGAAAGAAAGAAAGATAGATTAGTTAGAAAGAAAGAAAAAAAAGATTAGTAAGAAAGAAAGAAAGAAAGAAAAAAAGATTAGTAAGAAAGAAAGAAAAAAAGATTAGTAAGAAAGAAAGATAGATTAGTAAGAAAGAAAGAAAGAAAAAAAGATTAGCAAGAAAGAAAGAAAGATAGATTAGTTAGAAAGAAAGAAAAAAAAGATTAGTAAGAAAGAAAGAAAGAAAAAAAGATTAGTAAGAAAGAAAGATAGATTAGTTAAAAAGAAAGAAAGAAAAAAGATTAGTAAGAAAGAAAGAAAAAAGATTAGCAAGAAAGAAAGAAAGAAAGATAGATTAGTTAGAAAGAAAGAAAAAAAAGATTAGTAAGAAAGAAAGAAAGAAAGAAAAAAAGATTAGTAAGAAAGAAAGATAGATTAGTTAGAAAGAAAGAAAAAAGATTAGTAAGAAAGAAAGAAAAAAAGATTAGTAAGAAAGAAAGAAAGATAGATTAGTAAGAAAGAAAGAAAAAAAGATTAGTAAGAAAGAAAGAAGGATAGATTAGTAAGAAAGAAAGAAAGAAAAAAGATTAGCAAGAAAGAAAGAAAGAAAGATAGATTAGTTAGAAAGAAAGAAAAAAAAGATTAGTTAGAAAGAAAGAAAGAAAGAAAAAAAGATTAGTAAGAAAGAAAGAAAGAAAGAAAAAAAGATTAGTAAGAAAGAAAGATAGATTAGTTAGAAAGAAAGAAAAAAGATTAGTAAGAAAGAAAGAAAAAAAGATTAGTAAGAAAGAAAGATAGATTAGTAAGAAAGAAAGAAAAAAGATTAGAAAGAAAGAAAGATAGATTAGTAAGAAAGAAAGAAAGAAAAAAAGATTAGCAAGAAAGAAAGAAAGATAGATTAGTTAGAAAGAAAGAAAAAAAAGATTAGTAAGAAAGAAAGAAAGATAGATTAGTAAGAAAGAAAGATAGATTAGTTAGAAAGAAAGAAAGAAAAAAGATTAGTAAGAAAGAAAGAAAAAAAGATTAGTAAGAAAGAAAGAAAGAAAACAAGATTAGTAAGAAAGAAAGAAAGATAGATTAGTTAGAAAGAAAGAAAGAAAAAAAGATTAGTAAGAAAGAAAGATAGATTAGTAAGAAAGAAAGATAGAAAAAAAGATTAGTAAGAAAGAAAGAAAGATAGATTAGTAAGACAGAAAGAAAGAAAAAAAGATTAGTAAGAATGAAAGAAAGATAGATTAGTAAGAAAGAAAGAAAGATAGATTAGTAAGAAAGAAAGAAAGAAAAAAAGATTAGTAAGAATGAAAGAAAGATAGATTAGTAAGAAAGAAAGAAAGATAGATTAGTAAGAAAGAAAGAAAGAAAAAGATTAGTAAGAAAGAAAGAAAGATAGATTAGTAAGAAAGAAAGAAAGAAAAAAGATTAGCAAGAAAGAAAGAAAGAAAGATAGATTAGTTAGAAAGAAAGATAGATAGATTAGTTAGAAAGAAAGATAGATTAGTTAGAATGAAAGAAAGATAGAGTAGTTAGAAAGAAAGAAAGATAGATTAGTTAGAAAGAAAGAGATTAGTTAGAAAGAAAGAAAGAGATTAGTTAGAAAGAAAGAGATTAGTTAGAAAGAAAGATAGATAGATTAGTTAGAAAGAAAGAGATTAGTTAGAAAGAAAGATAGATAGATTATTTAGAAAGAAACATAGATAGATTAGTTAGAAAGAAAGATAGATTAGTTAGAAAGAAACATAGATAGATTAGTTAGAAAGAAATAAAGAAATAAAGATAGATTAGTTTGAAAGAAATAAAGAAAGATAGATTAGTTAGAAAGAAAAAAAGATAGATTAGTTAGAAAGAAATAAAGAAATAAAGATAGATTAGTTAGAAAGAAAGAAAGATAGATTAGTTAGAAAGAAAGAAAGATAGATTAGTTAGAAAGAAAAAAGATAGATTAGTTTGAAAGAAATAAAGAAAGATAGATTAGTTAGAAAGAAAGATAGATAGATTAGTTAGAAAGAAAGAGATTAGTTAGAAAGAAACATAGATAGATTAGTTAGAAAGAAAGAAAGATAGATTAGTTAGAAGGAAATATTAGTTAGAAAGAAAGAAAGATAGATTAGTTAGAAAGAAAGAAAGATAGATTAGTTTGAAAGAAATAAAGAAAGATAGATTAGTTAGAAAGAAAGAAAGAAAGAAAGAAAGATAGATAGATAGATAGATAGATAGATAGATAGATAGATAGATAGATAGATAGATAGATAGATAGATAGATAGATAGATAAGAAAGAAAGATAGATTAGTTAGAAATAAAGATATATAGATAGATTAGTTAGAAAGAAAGAAAGATAGATAGATAGATAGATAGATAGATAGATAGATAGATAGATAGATAGATAGATAGATAGATAGATAGATAGATAGATAGATAGATAGATAAGAAAGAAAGATAGATTAGTTAGAAAGAAAGATAGATTAGTTAGAAAGAAAGAAAGATAGATTAGTTAGAAAGAAAGAAAGATAGATTAGTTAGAAAGAAAGAAAGATAGATTAGTTAGAAAGAAAAAAAGATAGATTAGTTAGAAAGAAAGAGATTAGTTAGAAAGAAAGAAAGAGATTAGTTAGAAAGAAAGAGATTAGTTAGAAAGAAAGATAGATAGATTAGTTAGAAAGAAAGATAGATAGATTAGTTAGAAAGAAACATAGATAGATTAGTTAGAAAGAAAGAAAGATAGATTAGTTAGAAGGAAATATTAGTTAGAAAGAAAGATTAGTTAGAAAGAAAGAAAGATAGATTAGTTTAGAAATAAAGAGATTAGTTAGAAAGAAAGAAAGATAGATTAGTTAGAAAGGAAGAAAGATAGATTAGTTAGAAAGGAAGAAAGATCAGATAGATAGATAGATAGATAGATAGATAGATAGATAGATAGATAGATAGATAGATAAGTTAGAAAGAGATAGATAGATAGATAGATAGATAGATAGATAGATAGATAGATAGATAGATAGATAGATAGATAGATAGATAGATAGAGTTCATAAGTACATATAGAATGGGAGTTTAATTGAGTCCAAGGCTTTAGGGAATTTAGATTTGAGTTTATTTGGTGTAGACTACTGGGCCACCGTAGTCTTGGCTCATTTTGAACTGTTACAATGAAAGTCAATGGGATTTTTATGATTTTTAATATTAATTTTTAAGAAATCTGAAAGTCAAATCAGTCTGAAAAGATATAGCACACTAAGTCAGAACAGTTTGAAGGTCTGACCCGAGTTTGGAGTTTGTAGAGTTAAAGCTCTAGGACGAGTTAGAGTTTAAATTTTAGAGTCAGAAGAATAATAATAATAATAATAAGTTTAAATAGGATTTCAGTAAGTTGGCTTTCTCAAGCCAACTTAATAATATAACTTAAATCATAATATTGTTAACTAAAACTTAACACAATAAACATAATAAAACCTAACATTGTATAACTTTAAGCAATCTTGTAAACTACAATTAACATAATAGTGTTAACTAAAACTTAAAACTTAACTTAAACAATAAAACCTAACACACTAAAACGTAAAACTTCAACGTCTCCCTGTGGTGAAAATCCAGCGTTTAATGTTGTTTATGTGTCTATGTGGTGTTTTTAATCATAGTGTTGCTTTCGTCAACGAAAATTATGACGATATATCTTCGTCAACGAAACCTTATCAACTGACGAAAACGAGACGAGACGCAACGTAAATGCTGGTCATGTGACAATGACTAAAATTAAATGTATAATGCAATATTGTTGACGAATAAAAATTGTTTTTGAAAAACACCCCTGAAAAACAGGCGAATCTCCACATAACACCGACTGTGACGCAACAGTCGGGATCATTAATATGTACGACTCCAATAATTTGCATAATCCAGCCCATGTTCAATGACAGGCGGGACATGGCAGTGGATCAGTGTTTGGATGAACAAATGAACACAAGTATTTAGTTCCTTCATCCGAGCCTCTGAAGAAACAATGGGTTAATTTTATTTTCTCTGGAAATTTCCAAACATTTCACCGAAGACTGTTTCCTCACCTTCCTCACCGATACAGAGCTGGCCTCGATCGATCGAGCCAAGCAACACTTTCTGATGTGTAATTGTTCAAGATCAGACAGGTAATCTTTCTCTCAAAATCGTTCAATACTGTATTTACATCATCGTGTTTGCATTGGTGACAGCATTAGAGAGAGTGCAGAAACTGCGTTGCAATGATAAGATCTTTATTCTGGCGATCAACACACTGTCGTCTGTTTGCGTTCACATCAGAGGCTAAAATCAGGCTAGGAAAAATGCCTTTTATTTCTAAATTATTACTATTTTTGATCTAAAAAACATACTAACATTATAAGGGCAACCCAGAAAACATTATACTATAAAAATAAAAACCATTCTAAGGGAACCTTTAACACAGAGGTGATAAAAAAGTGCCACCGTCACAGCCCTAAATATAATAAGATAACCTTGTTTGAAATACTATATTGACTGGGTTAAATAGAATTGCTTTACTAGTTAAAACAGACTAAAATAAAATGTTCAATGTCTAAAACTAGACTAAATGTCTTCAGTTTTCGTCGACTAAAACTTGACTAGACTAAAAAGAGTATGAACATGACGAAAACTAACAAAAACGAAATTGACAGCTTGACACAAAGACTAGACTAAAACTAAAATTAAAACAGGCCGCCAAAAACTACACTACAGACACACATGTGTAAGTTCATAAGTCGACAGCATTGCTGAGTATTTCCTCCTTAAAACTGCAGTGAACCAAAGACAGTCTCAAAAACACGGT
>JAULUF010000119.1:625000-637500 GCA_031834385.1 Semotilus atromaculatus | reverse complement strand
TGGCTTGTAGAATGTTTTTCTAACTTAAAACATAATAAAACTTAACATAGTATAGCTTAAAACATAATATTGTTAACTAAAACAAAATATAACTCAAACAATAAAACTTAATATTATATAGCATATCTATATTATATTACTATAATACATCTTCAATCAAAAATAAAACAGCATTATTATATGGACACATATAATCATTATTAAACAAATCACATCTTAAATTAATTATTGTATAATTAATAAAAATAATCAGAGCACATCAACCATCATATGGAAGATTAAATAAGATTTTTTTTAAAATACATGTACGATTTTCTGGATATACTATAGACACAATCTATGAAATTTTCTCTCAGACAAACAAATATACAAAATGTATAATTATTTGACTAAAGTAGGATATCAGTATATGTATTTCTGATCTGCTTCTTTTGGTCCATAAACAAAAACATGTTCTCTTCAATATAGCCATCAAAACTCTCCAAAATCATATCTACTCTCATATCTTTATTAATTATAGGTAATAATTCAATAAGTCAGTTAGCCAGTAAAACGAAAATGAATGATAATGTTTAACTTATTTTTAGTAAATAGAGTAAATAGAAACAAACCTATGAATTTATGATTACTGTGCTTAACCCTGGCATAATATTTTAGCTATATATATATTAAGTTGCATTTATCTGATCATTATGAGTTTTGATTCATCTCATTTCGACATTTTATTAAGTATTATATTAATTTCATTACACAAAAACATCTGCAACATTTTATTTAGTAAAAATAACATCCTAAAAATACCCATTAGGGAATGTTCTGTATAAGACATTTTTAGGATATTTAAAAATAATCATACTTTTATGGTTGCAAAAAAAAAAGAAAAAAGTTCCAGGAATGTTATTTAGTTCCCAAAAAAGTTCTGTTTGCTGGGAATTGCTTAAATTATTTTGAGTTCATGTAAAAATATTAGTTGACTTACTGATCAAAGCATTTATTAATCTTATTTAATGTTCACCTCAACATTTACTAATACATAATTGAAATCTACATTTTGCACAGCTTTAATCTGCTACATGCAACAATGCATTAAGATATTAAGATTCTATAAACATGATTTTCTGTAAACGCTGTGAAACAATGAAAAGCATTAAACAAATAAATTTGCCTTGATCACAAGTCCAGACTCTCACAACACTTCCCTATTCTACCAGCGTCTGATCCAGTTTTTACACACACACACACACACACAGAGATGAGATGAACAGACAGAAAACAGCATGAGGAAACACACCAAACTCTGTCTGTGTGTGTGTGTGTGTGTGTGTGTGTGTGTGTGTGTGTGTGTGTGTGTGTGTGTGTGTGTGCGTGTGTGTGTGTGTGTGTGTGGAAAATTTGGAAATTGGAAATTTTCAGTTGGAGCCGGTGAAAGCATGAAGATCTCAAACACACACACACACACACACACACACACACAGGCAGTCAGTCAGTCAGTCAGTCACACTCACTCACTCACTCAATCACACACACACACACACACACACACACACAGGATGCCAACCACAAACACACTGGATTCATTGTGTTATTAAACTGATGTGAACACAGATGCATGAAAAACATTCATTTCCCAGATAAAAAAAATAACTGGGTGAATCAACATCACACAACAAATACATCCATGATGTTCACATAACTTTAGTGCTGGGCACTTAATCACATCCAAAATAAAAGTTTGTGTTTACATAATATATATATATATGTGTGTGTGTGTGTGTGTGTGTAAATAAGATGAAATTATTTTGTATATATAAATACACACACATGCATGCATATATATATATTTAAGAATTTTTTATTTAAATAAATTATATATAGATATATATACAGTATATACGTGCAAATATTTCTCAACTATATACATGTTTTTTTCGTATTTATATATACAAATTAATTATACACAACACACACATATATATATATATTATGTAAACACAAACTTTTATTTTGGATGTGATTAATTACGATTAGTAGTTGCCCACCACTACTTTCAATTTAAATATATTTCTACATTACATTAATATTAATTGGAGTGAGATATAACTGTGCTTCACTCTCTCGTGGTTAAATTTACTGTGGTGACGGTGAGCTCTCTCCTGGATCTGTTCAACACTCCTCTAATGTTTCCTAGACGCCCGAGGAAGACACTTTACGACTCGCAAACCCAAAAGACGGAAAACGGCACCGGATGCCAAAACTCAAGACACACGAGACTCGCCTGGAACACACTCGAATCCTGGAACACACTCGAATCTGCTCTGACTATTTTTACACTCAAAGAAGCTTTTTACAGCAGACAAAGTGGCTTTAACTAGATTTTCTGATTGTGATCATGCAAAACTCAACATTATATATATATATACAGTACTGTGCAAAAGTTTTAGATCGGTAAGATTTTTTGTTTTTAAAAGAAGTCTCTTCTGCTCACCAAGGCTGCAATTATTTGATAAAAAAAAAAAAAACTGTAATATTGTGAAATATTATTACAATTTAAAACAGCTGTTTTCTATGTGAATATAAAGTGAAGTGTAATTTATTCCTGTGATCAAAACTGAATGTTCATCATCATTACTCCAGTCTTCAGTGTCACATGATCCTTCAGAAATCATTCTAATATGATGATTTGATGCTCAAGAAACATTTATGATCATTATCAGTGTTGAAAACAGTTTTTTACATTTTTATTTCATGATGCTATGATGAATAGAAACTAAAAAAGAACAGCATTTATCTGAAATCTAAAGCTTTTGTAACATTAAACTCTACCCTTCAAAAGTTTGGGGTCAGTAAGAATTTAAATTTTATTTTTGGGGGAAAGAAATATAATAAATCAATACTTTTATTCATCAAGGATGAGTTAAACTGATCAAAAGTTACAGTAAAGACATTTATAATGTTAGAAAATATTCTATTTTAAATAAACGCTGTTCTTTTGAACTTTCTATTCATCAAAGAATTTAAAAAAAAAAATTTTACACAACTGTTTTCAACATTGAAAATAATAATGAATGTTTTTTGAGCATCAAATCATCATATTAGAATGATTTCTGAAGGATCATGTGACACTGAAGACTGGAGTAATGATGCTGAAAATTCAGCTTTGATCACAGGAATAAATTACACTTTACTGTATATTCACAGAAAACAGATGTTTTAAATTGTAATAATATTTCACAATATTACTGGGTTTTTTTGTATTTTTTATCAAATAATTGCAGCCTTGGTGAGCAAAAGAGACTTCTTTTAAAAACAAAAAATCTTACCGATCTACAACTTTTGCACAGTACTGTGTATATATATATATATTATATACACATATGCATACACAAACTTTTATGTTAGATGTGATTAATCGATTTGACAGTATGTAATAGTTCTGTCAAATCGATTAATCACATCTAACATAAGTTTGTGTGTGTATATGTATATACATACACACACACACACACACACACACACAAATATATACAAATATATACATACATACATACATACATACACACATATATATAGGCCTACTCACCTAAAGGATTATTAGGAACACCGTGTTCAATTTCTCAATGCAATTATCTAATCAACCAATCACATGGCAGTTGCTTCAATGCATTTAGGGGTGTGGTCCTGGTCAAGACAATCTCCTGAACCCCAAACTGAATGTCAGAATGGGAAAGAAAGGTGATTTAAGCAATTTTGAGCGTGGCATGGTTGTTGGTGCTAGACGGGCCGGTCTGAGTATTTCACAATCTGCTCAGTTACTGGGATTTTTACGCACAACCATTTCTAGGGTTTACAAAGAATGGTGTGAAAAGGGAAAAACATCCAGTATGCGGCAGTCCTGTGGGCGAAAATGCCTTGTTGATGCTAGAGGTCAGAGGAGAATGGGCCGACTGATTCAAGCTGATAGAAGAGCAACTTTGACTGAAATAACCACTCGTTACAACCAAAGGTATGCAGCAAAGCATTTGTGAAGCCACAACACACACAACTTTGAGGCGGATGGGCTACAACAGCAGAAGACCCCACCGGGTACCACTCATCTCCACTACAAATAGGAAAAAGAGGCTACAATTTGCAAGAGCTCACCAAAATTGGACAGTTGAAGACTGGAAAAATGTTGCCTGGTCTGATGAATCTCGATTTCTGTTGAGACATTCAGATGGTAGAGTCAGAATTTGGCGTAAACAGAATGAGAACATGGATCCATCATGCCTTGTTACCACTGTGCAGGCTGGTGGTGGTGGTGTAATGGTGTGGGGAATGTTTTCTTGGCACACTTTAGGCCCCTTAGTGCCGATTGGGCATTATTTAAATGACACGGCCTACCTGAGCATTGTTTCTGACCATGTCCATCCCTTTATGGCCACCATGTACCCATCCTCTGATGGCTACTTCCAGCAGGATAATGCACCATGTCACAACGCTCGAATCATTTCAAATTGGTTTCTTGAACATGACAATGAGTTCACTGTACTAAAATGGCCCCCACAGTCACCAGATCTCAACCCAATAGAGCATCTTTGGGATGTGGTGGAACGGGAGCTTCGTGCCCTGGATGTGCATCCCACAAATCTCCATCAACTGCAAGATGCTATCCTATCAATATGGGCCAACATTTCTAAAGAATGCTTTCAGCACCTTGTTGAATCAATGCCACGTAGAATTAAGGCAGTTCTGAAGGCGAAAGGGGGTCAAACACAGTATTAGTATGTGTTCCTAATAATCCTTTAGGTGAGTGTATGTGTATATATATATATATGTCCAAGGCACCATTTCTCACTTGGTTTATCATGATATGCTAAAATAACTAAAACTGAAAAAAAATGTATAAAAACTACAAAGTCATTTAAATAAAAAAGCTGATAATAATTGGCAAAAACACAATTGAATTAAATTACTAAAATTGCATCTGAATTGTACAAATAAAAACAAATTCAAAATATTAATGAAACTATAATAGTATCTCAAATAACACTGGGAACGATCAGGCCGAATAGGTTGAAATTCTGATGGGGAACAAATTTTCCATAAACAAACATGAAAGAAAAAATTTGAATGCAAGAAATTAACGTTGCAAATAATGCTCTTATTTCCAGTAAAAACATCACTTGTGTCTCATAATGACAGTGATGGTGCCGTTTAACTCAATCCTCACGAGAACTACTTTGTGTAAACAATTCCTCAAACCGAGTAGTAATAATAAAACTTATTATTATAACTTATAAAGCACCATTCATAACACAAGCAATGGACTACAATATTACAAACCGTAGACTAGAGCAAAGATGAGAGAAAGGGCCGAAGAGATCGTGTAGCGGAAGAGAAGACGGCAGAGATCGCAGGGAGACAAGCCATGAAACATTTAAATGAACACGCCGACTTTTTGGGACTTTATCTTATTCCCCGTATCCCCCAGAGGTAGATAAGTAAAATAGAAATTATGTTTAAAACAATTTTTATGTCAAATCTGACCCAAGTAGGCTAGTATGTAGATGAGGAATTATAACGGGCCAAGAACCGAACCCTGAGGGACACCTTGCTTCAGCGGGGCTGCAGGAGATCAAATATCCTCTATTGAAATGTAAAACTGAGTGTGTATCAGAGAGATAAGAGGAAAGACAAGAAAGGGCAACACCAGAAATCACAACATTCGAGTAGTAAATAAGCAAGTCTTGGCAAAAAAGAACATCATTCAGTTTTCACAGCTGGTTTGAGAGAAGCACCAACTGCTTAAAATAGTTCGTCTGTTGTGCCAGTCCACACACACACACACACACACACACACAGAGAAACCTGTTCTGGCTTGAGTATCCCAGCATGCACACACGTGGATCTCCCTGCGTGTGTGAGGAACATCTCAAGCCCCTTTGGAGAACCGCCAACAGCGCCGTCACTCAGAAATGTGAGCGTGTTCTGACGCGTAAAAACACCCTCTCGATTTCCCCGACTGCATTTCATAACCAAAACAATCAATCAACAGACTCAGAAGAAAAATATGAGCTAGACATGAACTATATACGTTTTTTTATTTTATTCCCATGTTCTACGCATCTGACGACAATATGTTCTAAGAACGTTTTGCTAATATTCCCATTATTTCTGAATGTCCACTTTTTTTTAATGCTTTAAAAAAGTTTTTTTTTTTTTTGGTCAAGCAATCATTAAGCAAACATTACGCTTTCTCATTCTGCAAATATTATGGGAATGTTACTTTTGAATGTTCTCTGGACGTTCTGAAACGAGTAAAAACGTTAGATGAACGTCCAACTAAAACCTTTCAGAAAAATGTTGCATAAACGATGCATAAATAAGGTTTTTGTGCTAATGTTTGGAGAACATTATTAAAAGGAATAGTTCACTTCAGAATGAAAGTTTCCTGATAATTTACTCTCCTCCACGTACATCCAAGATGTTCACGTCTTTCTTTCTTCAGTCGAAAAGAAATTAAGATTTTTGAGGAAAACATTCAGGATTTTCTCCATATAGTGACTTCAATGGGGTCCAACGGGTCGAAGGTCCAGATGTGAGTTTCAGTGCAGCTTCTCGACTCAGCCGAGGAAGAGGAGTCTCATCCAGACAAACCAGAGGACATTTTATAACAAAATAAACATTTATATACTTTTAAGCACAAATGCTCAGGTCCATGACTAATGAAGTGAGCTAACGTGAACTAATCCTTTAAAAACCAGATAACTTTGAACGAAAGCACAAAGTACTGGAAGAACGTTTGTTTATAACGTTGCCAGAACATTAGCCAAAGTTCTGCGGGAGAGCGTTATCTGAAGAAAACACTCAGAATTATCAAACATCAAGAACTTTATTCCTCTCCACAGAATCCACTCAGCCGAAAGATGATAAGAGGAGGATAACACCAGGAGCCACTAACGAACCTCAAGGCTGTTTACAGCATAATGTTTGGATGGAAATATCTAGAGCTACACATGAATTGAATTTTAATTGAATAGAAAAAACGTTAATTCCTTGAAATGCATCAGCGTTATGTATTCAGATACTGGATACTCAGAAATTCAAACAAAATCTCATGGCAATTTATAATTTTTTACGTTTTGCCAAATTGTTGGCTTATTCATAACGCGTACGATCGGCCTGTGCTCCACTGACGGTTAGGTTTAAGCGCGAAACTTCATGCGTACTTTTCTCTAAAAATCTTATGTTTTCATACATTTCACGTCGTATGAAATGATACGAATTGGCTAATCTCATTCGTATGTTTTCGTACGATCTGCTTTCGTCCCAAGACGGTTATTAGTGGTGAACCTTCTTGCTTACGCGTTTTTAAAAATCGTACAAATAACATTGTACGAATTCACATGAATTATCAAGCGGCAACATTCTAATCTGAGAAATTACGCCTACCCGGAAGTGCGAAAAATTGCACTACATCTAAACTCCTCTAGGGGCCGGTCCCAGAAGGGAGCAGATGTCCATAGACCCCCATGTTAAAATGTCCGTTTTCACAGCATAAATTCATGTTTTTACAGGTTGGTCCCATGGACTTTTGTTGTATTTTTCGACACAACACATGATCTGACACACACATCAGACAACCTCTGGATCCTTTATGAACATTTGTGTTGAAATATTTCCAAGATGGCGTCGCCCATACGCCCCATAAACGGCCTCAAAACCGTTCTTCAGAAAGTCTATGGGTGACGTCACAGACGCTTTGTCCATATTTTTTACAGTCTATGTGAATTATCCAATCTCATTTGTGTTTTTTCGTACAATCTGCTTATGCACAACTGACGGTTTTTGGTGGTCCACCTTCATTCTTATGTTTTTCGAAAACTTTTACATTTTCATAAAAATCACATGGTACAAATTCATACAATTTTGTCAATGTCATTTGTACGTTTTCGTGCGATCTGCTTGCACCCAGCTGACGGTTCGGTTAATGGTGAGCCTTCATGCTTATTTTTTATTGCTTGTGTTTCATGCTTATTTTACGTGTTTGTACGAATTGATACGAATTAGAAAATCTCATTTGTACTTTTTTGTAGAATCTACTTGCACACAGTTGACGGTCAGGAAAGTGGTGCAACTTGATGTTTGTTTTTCTAAAAATCTTACATTTCCATACAAATAACACGGTGCAAATTCACACACAATCGCCTCCTTGCAAAACACTTAAGCGTTCTCCTGAGATCCAGTTGTCTTTTCGCTGCCATTGACCTTCAGTCCTTTGTGATTACATACAGATTATTACAAGAAAAAAAAGCATTACAAGAAATGCAATGCATGCATTAATAATAAGGCTTTTCCACGCCTGCAGAACAATTCCAGAAAGTGTTTTCCATGGCCCTGGGAGAGAATAATACCATGCTACTGGCCTGTTGCTCACAGTGGTGCATGTAGTTATTTTTATGATGAGGTGGAGGGCAGACTGGTCACGTGACCTCTGCGGCTCCCGCGTGCCAACTCAGTGTTTGGATTTTTAACTAGTACGTTGGAGTGAAATTTACAGTACATAAACCCTCATACCGCTTTGCTTCACAACCAAACTAAACAGTGACGACACACATTATAAAACAATAACAAAGCTTGAGTTAGTGAAGACTAACAATAGTGGCACTAAGAAACTTTTAAATAGCCTAAACTCTAAAATACAACTTTATAAAACAATCTGTTGCGCGTGCATTCATTTACAGGCACATGTAAGACAACAACGCTCCTGTTATAAAGACGCGTCGCTCGCGCTTTCAGCGTAGACAGGGTGTGAAAGCAAGAAAGAAAGAAAGCAAGAAAGTTCACAAACAACTAAATATAGTGTGTTATGGATAAATAACGTAAAGTGTAATAGTAAAGTATGAGTCTTACAGCACGCATAACGCGTACGCGCCGTTGACGCTCTCGCTGTCCCGCACCAGGAAACTCCCATCGCGCCCGGCTCGCGCGAGCAACTCCTCCGCCGCGGCGCGACTCAGATCCCGGTGATACCACACACTCGCTCCGGCCATCGCGGAATCACGGAATCCACACAAAACACACACTCCCGGATCCACTGCGAATTAACGCGGCGCAGGGGCCGCGCGTCAGCCGCACGCACGCACCGCTCGAGCGTTTAAAGTTTCAGAGTTTCTCCTGCTTTCCTGTTAGTTCCTGAAAAACCTCCATGAGAGAGAAAACACACACAACAGCAGCTCACATCCAACAGCAGGGGCGCACGGAGACACGACGCACGCGCGCGCTATAGTGTCTGACGCACTGGGGCAAGTTGTCACATAATTAATTCTCAATAGCTAGGGAGTTTTTTTTTTCTTCCATTTTTATGATTTAATTATACATTTTCATGATACAGGGTTTGTTTATTTATCTGCACCATAAAGATTGTAAGGGTTTGTTTTATTGTGTTCGCTTTACTCAACCTAATATTGTAATTTAGTTTGGAAGACAGAAATTAGAAAATATGCATTTGTGTAATTGGCTGTTATCAATTTCAACAATGAAGTAACGTTAGTATGGAGCGAATTATGTGCCAAAACCTCACACATACACAAAACGTGTTTTACTCACACCCAATGATTCACAAACAAACTCAGTGTGGTTTGTAAATACAAAACATCACTCACAAAATGCATAATGTTCTGCAAATAAAAAACGTACCTATCAAACAAATACAGTATGTTTTACATATACATAGAAACGTATTTCTTCAATGACAAAAATATCCCCCAAGTAGGCTACAAGCTAAAATCTTTCAAGTACAAAAAACAATTACTTCAAGTAAAACAAAAACCTTCAAGTACAAAACAAAATTCTACAAGTACAAAACAAAAACCTTCAAGTACAAAGCAAAATTCTAAGTAATTTTTTTTTTGTACTTGAAGGATTTTAGTTTGTGCTTGGAGGATATTTTTGTCATTGAAGAAATACGTTTCTATATGTAAAACATACTGTATTTGTTTGATAGGTACGTTTTTTATTTGCAGAACAATATGCATTAGTTTGTGAGTGATGTTTTGTATTTACAAACCACACTGAGTTTGTTTGTGGATCATTGGGTGTGAGTAAAACACGTTTTGTGTGTGTGTGTGAGGTTTTGGCACAATTCTCTCCATACCGTTAGCATACTCTTTAAAGTTGCTGACAGATCTTGGAGACACCCTCACACTTCGGAACTAACACTATCCGTCAGAGTGTGTTCGTTTCACACACACAAACAACACATATCAACAGCAGTATTGAGTAAATAAATAAATAAAATAATACATTTGTGGCTGTCTGACGCAAGGGGGCAAGTTGTCACATAATTCATCTAGGGAGGGTTTGTGGTTGTTTTATCTGCACCATAAAGATTGTAATAGGGATATTATAGTGTTAAAACAACACTCAGTTTTATTGTGTTTGCTTTACTCAACAGGAACAATGTAATTTAGTTTGGATGACAAAAAGTTAAATTATACTTTCTCAAATGTTAATTAATGTTAACAACATCAGCATTGCGTGACTATGTAATGTGTATTAGGGCTACCTGTAGTTCAGTACTCCCCAACTGTATGAATTAAGCGAACAAAGGAATTGAGTGAAATGTCTGGCCTGTCCAGCAGAAACAAATATCCGTCCCTGTGTTTGTTATGTGTTTGTTATGAACCCCTTCAAAACACGGAGTTCACGCCCCCTTTCAAAAGCCCTTTCCATGTAGTTTCTTTTGCATTTTACAGTGGGTGAATCTCCAGCTGGTGATCGTCGTTTGAACCTTTCTGGATCCGCCATCAAATTGAAAAGTTCAATGATATCAAGTGCAGTGAGAAAAGGCTATAAATCTCCACCTCCAACATCACACTCATAGCCGGGACCCTTCTGTATGTGTACGGATGTGACGTAATGACGCAAAGACATGCTCGAATTTCCCGCGGAAATCCACCAGGGGCCCGTTTCAATAAGGAGGTTCAACCAACTCTGAGTTAAAACTTGAACTCTGAGTTGACTTACCCTGAGATGGGAAACTCTGAGTTTTCGGTTACAGAACAGCTGAAATGAGTTGGTTCAATCAACTCTGAGTTGACTTACCCTGAGATGGGAAACTGAGTTTTCGGTTACAGAACAGCTGAAATGAGTTGGTTCAATCAACTCTGAGTTGACTTACCCTGAGATGGGAAACTCTGAGTTTTCGGTTACAGAACAGCTGAAATGAGTTGGTTCAATCAACTCTGAGTTGACTTACCCTGAGATGGGAAACTCTGAGTTTTCGGTTACAGAACAGCTGAAATGAGTTGGTTCAATCAACTCTGAGTTGACTGACTCTGAGTTAAGCGCGTGCACCACAACTATAAAAAGCCATTATCAATGGAGCGCAGATATTACGAGTCACCATGGCAACAGCGCCAGACAAAAAGAGGAATTACTGTTATACAGTGTTGGGTGTAATTAATTTTCCAAGTAATCTAAATATTATAATTTAATTAAAGGGATTACTCTTAATTCTGTAATTTAAAATAAATCTGATGTAATTACATTAAATACTGCAGAGACTATAGAACAATTCAGTATAAAACAATAATGGATTTAAAATACATTTTTAAAATACAAGGTATATTTTTAATGTAACCTTCTCCCTCTACACACTTTGGTCAATTCAAGAATAATTCATGCAATAGTATATTGTTCATTTGAAAGCATTAAAAGTGCAGTTTCTTGTCTCTCCTTGTATTGTTCAAGTGGTTGAGGTTGATATGGGATTTAGTAATTAGTAATAAGTAGACCAATACTTTCTAAAGATAGTAATTATTACATTAATCTAATTACACTGATGAAGATGTCATTTGTAGTAATTAATAACTATTTTAGAGTAACTTACCAAACTGTTATAATATCAGCGGTGAAACTGGAAGAACAGTAGCCTATGTTATTCAACCTAATTTTAATTTTCAGGCTATAGGTGCAATCCTGCAGGCATTAAAAGAACGTGGCAGCAGCTGAAAATAAAATATATAAACATAATTCAATCAGGTAAGGCTTGAGCATATCATGGGTGTAGGCTACCTGACTTTACAAACATTTGACATATTAAATAACTAAATAGCATCCAGTATATAGCAGTGCAGCAGCATTTCTGGCTGAGGGGATTCCTTCATCAGAGCCAGTCACTCCCGAAGATCCAAGCCTTCATAAAATGGAAGAGGTCTACATATGTGTTATTTTTTATATAGGGTATTTTTGATATTTCCATTTATTTTACTTTGGGTTGGGTTTTTCGTTGGTCCCAACAGATTCTGATGGTAATATCTGTCTTTTGGATCCTCCTGTCCCAACAGAACCCCAGTTGTAAGTAGCCTACACTCAATACACCAGAAATTATGACAAATAGGCCTAAACTTCATAAATAGTAGGGACACACTTCAGTGTGTAATGCCACAGTTTAATTTTGTAGAATTTGTTTAGAACTACCGGAGGTGGAAAGAGTAATAAAATATTTTACTCAAGTA
>JAULUF010000119.1:587500-620000 GCA_031834385.1 Semotilus atromaculatus | reverse complement strand
TATCTATCTATCTGTCTATCTATCATCTATCTATCATCTATCTATCTATCTATCTATCTATCTATCATCTATCTATCTATCTGTCTATCATCTATCTATCTATCTATCATCTATCTATCTATATATCTATCATCTATCTATCATCTATCTATCATCTATCTATCTATCTATCTATCTATCATCTATCTATCTATATATCTATCATCTATCATCTATCATCTATCTATCTATCTATCTATCATCTATCTACCTATCTATCATCTATCTATCTATCTATCTATCATCTATCTACCTATCTATCTATCTATCTATCTATCTATCTATCTATCTATCTATCTATCTATCCCTATCTATCTATCTATCATCTATCTACCTATCTATCATCTATCTATCTATCTATCTATCTATCTATCTATCATCTATCTATCTATCTATCATCTATCTATCTATCTATCTATCTATCATCTATCTACCTATCTATCTATCTATCTATCTATCTATCTATCATCTATCTATCTATCTATCTATCATCTATCTATCTATATATCTATCTATCATCTATCTATCATCTATCTATCAGCTATTTGTAGTTTTTTAGTTAAGTGAGCTTTTAATATTAGTATTTGTCCATGTACTTTCATATTTTTAACGCCATTTATGTACAGAGGCTCAAACCTGTAGAAATTAAAAATATAATAATATATAGATACATGAAATAACAAGAAAATAAATAAATAAATGACTTGATAAAACAAATATAATTTTTTTTTTATTTAATATTTAATTTAATTCATGTTTTCCTTCATTTGTTTTTTGTTTGTTTTTTTAAAGTTTTATTTATGCATTTATTGTATTTGTATATTTATTCATTCCCACATGTATTTATTTCCATTTCTTTATTTTATGCATTTATATATATATATATTTGTATTTATTAAATGATGCTGTTTAAACTTATGTGATCTTAAGACTTCCCAGAGAGGTTTATAATCCGTATCATGAAATAGATCATATACAGATTACACCATATTACCTTATTAATAAAGCCACATGGATTACCTAATGAAACAGGCTTAAACATTTGTAACAATTTTTTATTTCATTTCAAACATTTATCCGCACATAACGGAATGTGATGCATTCTGGGGGATTTTGACATTCATCTGAGAGAAATAAGTCCAGATGTTCGTGGCGTTTTCTGGTAGATGATGTCAGCGCAGCATCATCACGAGAAGCGCGCACACACACACACACAGGCCTGTTGCCATGGCGACCGTCTCCGCGTCACCCGTCAGGTAGTACTCGGCCACTTTCTTGTTAGGGTTTGTTCCCTCGAACCACATCTGCATGCAGCGGCCGCTGTCTCTGCTGAGCGTCGTGTGCTTGTAGGAGTTCGACCAGATCTTCTCACACATATCCTGAGCGCTGGAGAAGACCTCGGTCCAGCGGCGGCACTCAGAGTCTTTCGGACAGCGATTCATGCCTGTAGGGTTCAGAGAAACAGAGATATTCTCATTTAATGCCCTTTTAGAACAGGTTTTCCTGCTGTAATGTTGATTATTGTCCTCATATTCTCCATTGTTGCAGCTCCTCTCTTCCCAGTCTGTCAGTAATGCTCTGTTTACGTCCTGTCTCTATGAAGCCCCTCCTCCTGAAAAGCACACTGTGCTCTGATTGGTCGGCTAGAGCAGTGCATTGTGATTGGTTGAGTGGTATGAGTGTGTTTGGGAAATGTCCCGCCCCTTACCATAACCAGCAGTTTCAACCATAGACTGTATATAATATGTGTGTAGTGTCCGTGACGTCACCCGTCGGTTTCTGAAGAGCGTTTTTGAAGCCCAAAGTGGGCGGAGCCGGCCGTCGCCATCTTGGCCGAGCGTCACTCACGGATAAACGAGAATTCGCGGATTAGCTGAGGTGACGTGACGCTAACACACAGCCGACAAACGCCTAGCAGTGACATCAGCGGCAATCAGCCTGTCACTCAAGTGGCCACGCCCTTAATTATGCAGAACTTTAAGGCTTAATACAATTTAAATGGATGAGTTATAAAACAATTCACCCCCTCAGTCGTTATGAAGGGTAAAATGAGCTATATAGACCAAAACCACTTTTTGCACCAGGCTGGAAACATGTTTTTTCTGCTGTAAAGTTGGGCATTTTAACATGTGGGTTTATGGGACAGACTCTCTTCTGCAGCCGGCCTCTAGTGGCCAGTGGAGGAACTGCAGTTTAATCACTTCAGTGTTAGTTTCAAGACGAGACTGGAAGGTTGTCGCTTGGTTTCAACACACTACTAACTAACTCATGCAGGCCCCGCCCCTATATTCTGCGCATTAATTATTATAATGAGGAATATTGTGACGTGTTCGTTCCCTGAAGAAACTCAGGACTACAATGGAAGCATTTCAGAAGTTCAGAAACACTGACACTGATATAAAGAAGAACTTCAAACAGCAACAATCTATATTGTGAAAAGCGCTATATAAATATATTTGACTTGACTTGTGATGTCTGACCTGTGAAAAGTGAGTGCATGTGAGTGAGTGTGTGTGTGTGTGTGTGTGTGTGTGTGTGTAAGGGGATAGAATATACACTTTGTACAGTATAGAAGCCATTACACCTATGGAATGTCCTCACAAGTATAGCAAAACAAAGCTGTGTGTGTGTGTCTGTGTGTGTGTGTGTGTGTGTGTTTGTGTGTGTGTGTTAGGGTGACCACCTGGCTATTGCTCTCTTGCAGGACAGCAGACCTGATTTTGCGGGACAATGCGGGACACGAGGGAGAGAACTTACTATTATTATACTAGGTGAATAAATATTGATTTTATAGATGTCTTTTTGCAGTGATGTCAACATGCTTTAAATTGCTAATAGGCTTTATAAAAATATTAATGACGGCGCTGACCGGCGCTGTGAACGTCACTAATATAAAACTCATTTTAACACCACGGGTCTATTTAATCTAAATAATTAAGTGAAAATCCAATCGCTAAAAAGCATATTTCGAAATAAGCACATAAATTCCATTAGGAAAGAATAGAAATATTAAATGCGTTCTTACCGGATTCAGTGCATCTTGAATTTTATATTTTTTGTCTTAGCTGATTCTCGGGAGATCCATTTTTCTGTTGCAGTTTTTTTTTTTTTTTGTCTGTGTGTGTTTTTTTTCTCAGTGTTTGTTTTCCCGCTCTGGCTAGAACCAATTGTAATGGCTGCGCTGCGCATGTTCAGTGTTTTCTTAAAATTTTTTATTGTAGAATTGTAATTTAAAGGACGATAAAATAAAATGATGCAGGCAAAATTTGCTTATAACGTGCGGGGCGCGGGACAAAGCTTCAAATTTCGGGACTGTCCCACAGGTGGTCACCCTAGTGTGTGTGTGTGTGTGTGTGTGTGAGAGCAGTGTGATGTCTGACCTGTGCTCCAGTCCCAGCCCTTGTGCCAGTTCTCTTTACACGTGTAATCGTTCTTACAGTCGTTGTACCAGTCGCTACAATCCTCCACACACAGCGGCACGTCCAGGATACGCTCCTTACGCCACGACTCATTCGCCTACACACACACACACACGTAATGAATGCACCTGTCTCTACACACTGCTTGTGTGTGTGTGTGTGTGTGTGTGTGTGTGTATGTGTGTGTGTGTGTCTGTGTGAGTGAGTGAGTGAGTGAGTGTGTGAGTGAGTGTGTGAGTGAGTGTGTGTGTGTGTGTGTGTGTGTGTGTGTGTGCGTGTGTGTGTGTGTGTACCGGCTGTATCCAGGGCCCCAGGTGTGGTGAACACTCGTAGAAACACGTGTCCTGGATGAAGTGCTTCTTGCACGCGTCGCTCATGATCCCGCAGTGATTCCAGTTGAAGTTGTAAAGATACGACTGATCCTGATGAGCTTCTTCTGTGGTGTTCGCTGTGCAACAGGCGCTGTCCTTCCACGGGGAACACTGACACACACACACACACACACACACACAGAGAGAGAGAGAGAGATTACACTAAACACTCAAATATTCAATTCACTATATTTGTGTAGTTTTTTTTCAATACACATTGTTTAAAAGCAGTTTTACAGAAACGCATGAGTCCACATTACAGTTTAGAGTCTGTTATCAGAGGTGACCGTAAAAGTCATGTACTTACGAAAAGTACATATACCTGTACAAAATCACATTTAGCGAAAAATTTATTAATTTAAACAATGTAATAACTTATGGTAGAAACAGTGAGCTCATTGAAGTAATGAATACTTGTTTGTTAACAAATGATTATGACATTTAGAAAACTGTAGCATTGGTGCATGTTGATTCAGAGTTATAATAAACAAATACAGACACTCTTCCTGTAACATTAATAGAACATTCGTTCTGGTGTTTAACAATGTTCTCATAACGTTAGCACTAAAACAGTAGTTATATATTTTCTGTGGACGTTTTTTTTAATTTTTTTATGTTACTACTTGTTTCAGAGCGTTACATTCATAAGTAACATTCCCATAATGTTTGAGGCATTAATATTCCCAAACATATTAATGTCCCATAATGTTTCCATTCCACGGAAATGGAATGTTCGTTTTTAGAACATTTAGAATTCTGGACATTCTGATTGTTCCGAAAACGTCTCTGGTTACTCAACGTAACCGTAGTTCCCTGAGAGGGGGGAACGAGACATTACTTATGGGGAAACCCTTTTCCTCGAAATGCTGAAGCCTGATTGAATCACTCTTTTGCTTGCAAATAGCCAATGGCGCTCGAGTATTCGCCTGATTGGCTGACAGCCACTATATAGGCGGTGGCGGGCGCCAAAACACCTCAGAATCTTTCGACTGAGCGAGAGCTAATGAGGCTAGAAGAGATTTTTTTTTTACACTGCAATTTACGTAATGTCTCGTTCCCTCCCCTCAGGGAACCACGGATACGTTGAGTAACCAGAGACGTTCCCTTATCGAGTCGGTTTTCCGACATTACGTGTAAAACCCCGTAGTTTTTTGGAACCGGTATCGAAATCAAGGTATCGGTATCAAATTTTTTTTGAATGATACCCAGCCCTAGTAGCAGTAGCCCACGAAAAACTGCTCTGAAGCTCTGAAACTGGCTAGTTCTGTTCACATACGCACACACTTCTGTGACGCTGAATCAGTGGTTAGCTCAGGGGAGAGATCCTGGGCTCTGAACGGGGTTGAGAGCACTTTCGGTGTGGGCGTGCCGTGTCTGGGCGTAAGTCTGAACACGCAATCCTCTGGGCCAAACTGCATACAAGCACTGTTGACCGAGAGGGGATGCAAATCACCCACTCGTTTCCCACATGCTAGCGCGAGCAGCAGCGCCGTCTTGAATGAGAGCGCTTCAGTCGCCAGATTCAGCTGGTTCGACAGGTGGGTCGGACAGCACACTGAGCACTAATGATGGGTCCCATACAGGCATCTGACGAAGGCGGGGAGGATTTAGCCGCCTCGCCCCCCGAAGAAAGCTCGTTATTATGGGGTCGTCCAGCATGTCATGAGAGGCGGCGACAGCGGGCACGTAAACTTTCAATGTAGAGGGAGAGCATCTAGGCGTTCCTGCAGGAAGGTCAAACCACGGGGATATCGCAACTCCTCTGGTCTTCATGTCTGCTAGTACACCAGTTTGCAAACACTCTCCATCTCAATGCGTACAAGCGCCTTGTCGAAGGCTAACACTCGCTCTGAAACGACCAGCTGGTTCACTCCATACTGATCTGCCACACATGCAAGTCCCACCATTCTGGACTGGGGTGCCGTATGATGCCCTTCGCCTGGGAAAATAGGTCCCTTCTCAGCGGGATCCGCCACGGGGGACACGATGACAGGTTCACTAATTTCGGAAACCACGGCTAGTTGGGCCATTTCGGTGCTACCAGAAGCAGAACTTTCCTCTCTTCCCTGATCTTTTGCAGCACTTTGACTGGGGGAAATGTATACTTCTGACCCCTGGGCCAGTGGCTCGACAGCGCGTCCCCCTCAGGGGAGCCGTCGTCAGCGAGAAGTACAGCGGGCGTTCTCTTCTGATGCAAAAAGTTCGATCTCCGCTTCGGCAAAAAGACTCCAGATCATCTTTATTGTTTGAGGGTGTGATCTCCACTCTCCGTGTACAATGCCCTCCCTGCCCGGTACATGTACTGCCCGAATCGAAAGGAGTACCTGATCTGGCACCAGGGAGCGCGAGCGCATTCCTCCCTGGCGACTGATGTACGCCACCCCACCCCTCAAAAGAGAGATTCAATCAGGCTTCGGCATTTCAAGGAAAAGGGTTTCCCCATAAATAATGTCGACAAACCGACTTGATAACGGAACATTCAGAAATGTGTGTGTGTGTGTGTGTGTGATACACTCTTAAAAATACAATTTCCAGCGCTTCCATAGAAGATCCATTTTTGTTCCCCAAAGAACCCTTCAGTGATTTAAAATAACTATTTTTTCTCAGTGCAAAACAACATTTATATGATCTGGATGTTAGATGTTAGTGGTTGTGAATAGCAGCTGATAAAGAAGGTTAATTAGCAAGAGTTTCGAGTGTTGAGTCTCATGCCTGCAAATACAGCTGTCCCTCGGCTCTCGGCTCAGAGATCTGGTGTTTCCCATCCATACACATGTTGAGCTTATCCACAGAAGAAACACACGACACCAGCGCTATCAGCAACAGCCTGAGAGAGAGAGAGAGAGAGAGAGAGAGAGAGAGAGAGAGAGAGAGAGAGAGAGAGAGAGAGAGAGAGAGAGAGAGAGAGAGAGAGAGAGAGAGAGAGAGAGAGAGAGAGAGAGAGAGAGAGAGAGAGAGAGAGAGAGAGAGAGAGAGTGAGAGAGAGACAGAGAAAGAGAGAGAGAGAGAGAGAGACAGAGAGAGAGAGACTGTAATTATTTTTGTTATTATTATTATTATTTTTTAATAAAAAAAAATAATATATATATTTTATTGTGATATATTTATGCATAATATAGAATTGTTTTTTATTATATTTGTTATTGTTCACTTTCATTTATCTACATATATGTTTGTATATGTATATTGCTTTGGCAAAATTGTGCTATTTTACACATTCATGCCAATAAAGCTCATTTGAATTGAATTGAATTGAATTGAATTGAGACAGAGAGAGAGAGAAAGAGAGGGAGAGAGAGAGAGACAGAGAAAGAGAGAGAGAAAGAGAGACAGAGAAAGAGAGGGAGAGAGAGAGAGACAGAGAGAGAGAGACAGAGAAAGAGAGAGAGAGAGAGAGACAGAGAAAGAGAGGGAGAGAGAGAGAGACAGAGAGAGAGAGAGAGAGAAAGAGAGGGAGAGAGAGAGAGACAGAGAAAGAGAGAGAGAGAGAGAGAGAGAGAGAGAGAGAGAGAGAGAGAGAGAGAGAGAGAGAGAAAGAGAGGGAGAGAGAGAGAGACAGAGAGAGAGAGAGAGAGAGAGAAAGAGAGGGAGAGAGACAGAGAAAGAGAGAGAGAGAGAGAGAGAGAAAGAGAGGGAGAGAGACAGAGAAAGAGAGAGAGAGAGAGAGAAAGAGAGGGAGAGAGACAGAGAAAGAGAGAGAGAGAGAGAGAGAGAGACAGACAAATCAATGAAGATTATTTCAAGGTGACAGAACAGATATTCTGTTCTCATGTCCTTCTGAATGTTACTAGTAAAACAGTTACAATATAGTTACAACTCTCTAATACAGGGGTTTTAAACTGCAAGAGAGGGATCTAGAGGGAATAATAATAAGAATATATATATATATATATATATATATATATATAGACATTATTTATTTATTATATAAGTAAATTAGATTAAAATAATACATAAATAAAAAATAGTTATTGATCTATTAATATATTAAATTAGATTAAAGTGTATGTATTAATAAATAATCTTAAAATAAAAATAGATTAAAATAATAAATACATTTTAAAATATAACATAATCAATTATAATTAAATTATAATTAAATACATAAACGAACCTAGGAAATACCTGACCCTAACAAACAAACATTTAACAGTACACTACTATAGTGAGTGGAAAAATATATAATAATGTATATGTGAAACTAATTTTAGATTTACATTATTCATTTTTTCAGTGTATAAACTGCATGATTGTAAAAGGTAGATTCCTAACCAGCAACTAAAGCTGTTAGTTATATAAATACACTTTAGTCCAAATGTTTATTCTTTTTTCACTTCTTTACTCAAAATACATTTAAAAAAAATATTCTCCATTATTTCTATTTCCCTAACCCTAATCAAATTTAATTAATACAAAAAGAAAAGAGACGCACCAAATACTGAGACCTTCTGAAGTTAATCTTCATTTTAACTTTTCATGCATTAAACTTAGCGAACAAGCATAAAAGAAGCATATGGCTCTTGGACGCGGATTGATATAACTGATTAAAGAGGGGAAAAGTAGATCTTACTTTCATAGAAACATACCTTGAAGATAAAAAGTCCATGTTGTGTTGAGTTAAAGTTGCTCGTATTTTCCTGCTTCAGCTGAAGTGTGTGAACTGTGTCTCTCTCGATCAAAGTCCTTTATAATGACTCCTTGAGGAGCACGAGTATTAATGAGACACAACCACCAGCAGTATCAGCTGCAGGGTCACTGCGACCTTATGGACTCATAACTCGTAATAATACATGCACATCTGTCATATTCAGCACATGATGCACTGCTGTAAGAGATTGTAGTATGCAGTAAACTATGTGCTCAAGGTTTATTGAGTGTTCAGTCAATTTTCAATCACATTTGCTTTGATCTGCTCGAGGAACTCGCGTGATATCACACGACATTCATACGATTTTAAATAACTCGTGAATGTTTAAATACGTTTAAATTCAGAGGTCTGACAGTGAGCGCTTGTAGTTTAAATTTTTAAAAGATACTGGATTGTATAGTAGGATATAGTGCACTTTGGTGCTAGTACCATAGATGGCAGCAATGCAACTTATTGGATGCCGGCTGCCGTAAAACCCCAAAGAAGAAGAAGAAGAAGAAGAAGAGCGCTTGTAGTGAGGCGGAACTAAAAATTGCGCGATGGTGTTTCCGAGGGGAGGATTTTCCGGCGCAACACCAGAACCCGCCGTGTGTTTACATTTGAACTATCTGCGGACTTGCAGGTAAATCATATATTAAAAGTGACCGGAATACTGTGTCGCTTGTGTGTGTGTGTTATTTTCAGTGTTTTTATGAAGAATAAACAAAGCAACCTATACAGAAAGTACTATAATCATGCGATATAGCGTAATACTGACATTCATATTAACTGATATTTCACAATACTACTTGAAGTAATGTCATGCATTTACATAGTATAATAAAAACGTGATAATAAAGAACTATGAAATTTGTATAAGTTATATTTGTATAATTCTTATATAAGAGTACGATGACATCTCTACAGAACACCATGGTATACCATGTTTTTTTTAAAACATATATTATGGTAATATCAAATGTGAAAAACGAGTTTTTTACTTTACAAAAAAATCATAAAAACAATGTATTGCTGATTTAAATATGATAAAACATGGTCGTTTTTAGTGGTGTATTTACATCGTAATCAAATAACTTTCTAATACTATGGTATTTTCTAAAAATGTAGGCTAGTATTGCCGTATTATCATACTAGTGAAAAAACTGTATTTTTTAGTGATGCAATGCAATTACAATTGTACTCAAAGAAATGTATAAGAATACCATGATGTATGAGAAAAAAATATGGTATGATTTTATGATCAAAATAAAGAAGTGTGAAGTCCGTTTCGTAACGTAATGTAATGTAATGTAACGTTTCGACCATCAGGTCTTCATCAGGCACAAAGTTATATTTGATTTTAATGATTTTATCATTAAAATCATAATGATCATAATGATCATTTGATCATAATGATTTTATGATACCATGATATGATACATTTCATTGTGTATGATGTAAATGCATGGCATCACTAAAAAATAACATGGTATCACCATGTTTTTTTCCTCAAGTACTATGGTAATCCCACATGTGAAAAGCATAGTAATACCATGGTGTTTTTAGTGATGGCTTGCATTTACGTAGTATTCTGAAATATATTTTGAAATGTGGTTAAAACAGTCCTTGTTCATTTGTGTGTGTGTGTGTGTGTGTCCAGAGATGTCCACCCTCTTCCCGTCTCTGTTCCCGCGTGTGACCGAGTCTCTGTGGTTTAATCTGGACCGTCCGTGTGTGGATGAAGCCGAACTACACCAACAGGAGCAACAGCACCAGACCTGGGTCAGTGTGTGTGTGTGTGTGCGTGTGTGCTGGTGCGTGTGTGTGCTGATGAAGCTGTCTCTCTTCAGTTGCAGAACATCTCAGAGAAAGACAACAACCTGATGCCCATCGGCCGGCCCATCTTTGAGGTGCTTGCGAGGACGCATGATGTTCAGATTCCTGACAATATCATATATGATATAATATCTAACATGTTCTTTACACTCATGCCAGACCTTTGACGAGGAAGAGGAGGAGGATGATGAAGACGAGGAGGACAGCGAGGAAGACTCAGAGGATGATGAAGACATGCAGGACATGGACGACATGAACATCTACAACGAGTTTCCTGATGATGGAGAAATTAATGAGGTCAAGAGATACACACACACACACACAATCAAGATTCTTCTAAGAGCAAAACTACACTGTAAAAAACAAATTTACATGATTTGTTATCACAACTTTTTTTCTAAATCAAATCAACTTGGATTTTCAGTTGATTAAACAAATTTCCTTCATTGCATTAACTCAATTTTTATTTCAAGAATTAACTCGCTTTACTTTTTTTAAGTTAAACCAACAATCATTTTTACAGTGTAGTGAATATAATGTGTTTATAATGATTAATTCTGGTTTGTGTGATAAAGGTTATAGCAATAATGTCAAATAATGATAGACTTGAAAATATTTATGGCATTTAAACACCTAATATATAGTGCCATTATTATATTTATAATAAATATCACTGTTTTTCATATTAAATGTCTTACATATGTAAGGGATGTTTTTTAGGATGTTCTTCAGCTCTATTTTTACCTGTGACTAGTGGAAAGAAAACAGAAAATACACATTTAAAAGTTTACTTTATTGCATGTGTAGATTTTATTCTCAATACATATCTTTAAAATTGAGTTTTGTCCTCCACTTCAGCAGCACTTATATACACCAAAACTTACAGTTTTATTAATATCTATATTCTGAAGGATTTTACTGAGGGGTTTGTTCATAACATTATTAACCTGATTTTTATAACATTTTATTCTTAAAAACATGGTAAAAATGCATTTTTCCTGGTTGATGACGGCATTTTCTGATTTATGAAGTGATAAAAAGAGAAATCAAGAATCCCCTCAGTAAAATCCTTAAACTCCAATATGAAAACAAAATCAAACAAGAATTTTGAACCTGTCTTTATCCAATGTTCAGATTAATATTCTGGAAATGTACGCAAATCCATTCATATTTAATTAGAAAACGCCTCAATTGCCTATGAAAACATTTCAGAAAACTTGTTATACAAAACAATGATTTTAATGTGTTTATTCATCTGGGCAAATATGATGAGATATATTAGTTAAATATGCCTTCACTGCAAAAAAAAAATACAGTATTTTTGTCTTGTTTCCAGTCCAAATATCTAACAATTCTTAAATCAAGATGCATTTACTAGATGAGTAAAATGCTATAAGAAATTATGTCTTGTTTTATGGGGAAATTAATCAAAATGAAGTGAGTTTTTGCTTATAAAAAGCAAAATTATCTACCAATGGGGTCAGAAAAATATTATCTAAATTTAAACAGAAACAAGATTATTTTTCTGACCCTATTGGTAGATAATTTTGCTTGTTTTAAGCAAAAACTCACTTAAATTTAATTTCCCCCCATAAAAAAAGACAAAATTTCTAATAGCATTTTACTCATCTAGTTAATGCATCTTGATTTAAGAATTGTTAGATATTTGTACTGGAAACAAGATAAAAATACTGAGTAAGAAAAGCATTTTTTGCCGTGTTAAATCTGCTGTTGACCTGACAAACGTTGGTTCTAGTGAAGTTCAGTTTTGAAGAGATCTGAGTTTTGATTTTAGGTGAATGACGTGAGTGTCGCTCACTGACAGGTCGACATGGAAGGAGCCGATCAAGACCAGGACCAGTGGATGATCTAGACCAGATCAATCAATCAGACGATAAACTGGAGCTCGTGATGGAAAGAGTGCCTGAAATACTCAAATCACTGTTATTTATACGTGTCACACACAAGACCGTCAGCTCAAGTGTTCAGTGTTGCTGAAGAACCACTTCATGCAAAACATGCTTTTCTTACTTGGTATTTTTCTCTCGTTTCCAGTCCAAATATTAAACATTTGTTTTCTGGGGAAATTAATCAAAATTAAGTGAGTTTTTGTTTAAAACAAGCAAAATTATCTTGTTTCTTTTTGAATTAAGATGGGATCATTTTTATCTTACCCCATTGGTAGATAATTTTGCTTTTTTTAAGCAAAAACTCACTTCATTTTGATTAATTCCCCCGTTAAAAAAAGACATATCTAATGCCATTTCACTCATCTAGTAAATGCATCTTGATTTAAGAATTGTTAAATATTTGGACTGAGAACAAAACAAAAATACTGAGTAAGAAAAGCATGTTTTGCAGTGCTCGTATTTCTCATAAGACCAGCACTCGTCGCAACATGGACTTTTGTCACTTTTCAGGCTTGTTTCCAGTGTTGAGTGAGTCTTCGGTCAGTCTATAAGTTATTGAGTTACTGGGCGTTTGTGCACGTCCTCCAGACGAGTGAGGATTCAGGAGTCCGTCACATTTACAGCTCAGACTGGGACGGCTTTATCCTGCTGTTTGTATCATATTTCTTTGTGGTTGCAAATAAATTTGTAGTCAATTGTTCATCTTGTACAAGTGGTCGATTTGTTAACTTTCCATCCTATTTTACTAGCATCATCGCTAACACGTTACAATAAGGTTCATTAGTTTACATGAACTAAGAGTGAACAACACTTCTACAGCATTTATTAATCTTAGCTCATATTAATTTCAACATTTACTAATACATTATTAAAATCATATGTTGCATTTGTGAACATTAGTTAATGCACTGTGAACTAACATGAACAAACATTGAACAGCATTAACAAAGATGATTAAAATACTGTAATAAATGTATTGCTCATTGTTATTCATGTTAGTTAATACATTATCTAATGTTAACTAATGAACCTTATTGTGAAGTGTTACCGAATCATCTGTTTAGTTTGGCAGTTTTAAATCATTCAGGACGTGAAGGGTCGAATTTTGTCATCATTTATTCACCGTCATGTTGTAAACCTGTGATCTCTGCTCTCACATCTCATTTGTGCAATGTAAATATAATATATAATAATATAATAACAGTGCCTTTTACTTCCATGATATGGAAATATTAGCCGTACAGGTTTAGAAGAACAAGAATCTCAATATTTGTTTTAGGATGTGCTCATCACAGGTCTTAACATGGGCACTTTGAAGTCATTAACATTATATTTCATTGGATCCAGTTATGACTTTTTGATTATAAAATAGATAGGGTAAATTTCCATTTCATACCAACTTTAATTTACAATTTGGCTTAATGCGCTTATTAAATCACAAAGGCTTAAATAAATATATGTGCTCTGCATAATTCAAAGAAATCCCATCACTGTTTTACAAGCAAGTTTTCCACTGAAATAAAGTTTGAAAATAAAATTAAGAATAAATTTCAAAGAATTTTAGTATTGTAATTTTACATTATATTATTTTTCTTAAATACTTTTTATTTTTACAGTGAAATATTGCAGCCATAATATTCCTTTGTTTAATATTTATTTAATAATGAATAATAATTCTATATGAATATATTTATTCAAAATTATTATTATATAATGATATGTAATGTATTGTATAATAATGTAAAATATATTATTTTATAGACATTGATATATAATCCAAAAAGTTGAAATGGTCAAATGATACATAAATGATTAAAAAGAGTAATTAATGATTAAAGGTGCTATTAAACGAGTAGTGACAGTGACAGATCATTTCTTCCATATTGTGACATATTTCAGTGTAAGGGATTGTTGAAAAAGATGAAATGTAGGGCGGGGCTTGATTCTGTGCATCAGTTTTTGATTGGATGTTGAGATGTGGGCGTGGCCCAGAGCGTTCAGGGGCGGAGCTTATGTGCACTAAATGATTGGTTTGCATACGTCACTGACACTTCACTGGAAGATCTAGTTATGACATTTATTAAACATTACATTACATTAAACATTAACATTACATTAAAAAAACGTGCATTAATGAATACGCATTTAGAAAATAAGAGCTAATTTCATTCCATGCTATATATCCATGAATGAAGAGTAGCTAGGGACTCACCGCGCCTTAAAATTAGTCCATTTGAGGTGCGTAAAAAAAAAAATCCAATTAGAGGCACTTCAAGAGTACGCACACTCCACCAGACACAAGAGACGCCAAAAACCGAGATAAAAACAATCGATTTTACTGAAAAAAGTGGCAAACGCTTCATCCACATGTGACCTTTCTCAATGCTAAGTGCAGGAGCCATCTTAATTTATGAAGTCACATGGTTACATAGGTCACATGATCAACCAAGCAAGACCAATAAAGGATCCAAACACAGTCTTGGACAAAGAGAGAGAGAGAAATAATAACAACAAAATAAATAAATAAAATGAAGAAAACATTTTTTAAAAATGGACAGAAAAAAATAATAATAATTAAATTAATTAAATAATAAATAAAAAGTTCCCAAGTGACAATGAAACATTTGACTGTTCATGATCTCCTCGCGCTGAGAAACACGCTGTTGTCATGTGATGTTGTTAAAGCTTTACTTGACCCCGAGGAAGGTGAGCTCCGCCATGCCGTCGCGGATGCCCCGGATGTACTCGAGCGTGGCGCGGTGAACTCTGACCTCGTACAGGCCGCAGCGGCGCGCGTGCCGGAGGAAGTTGGGCGCTCCGGGGAAGATGACGTTATCCGCCAGGACGATGGAGCCCTCTCCCAGGAGCCCGCTGTCCTCCAGCAGGTGCAGGTCCGGCAGGTAACAGCGCTTCCAGTGGTCCATGAACACGAAGTCCAGCCGCTCCACGCCGAAGTCCTCACGCAGCCGCGGGATCACCTCGTCCGACGGGCGCACGATCAGCTCCACCTGACGAACCAATGACAGAGACTCTTCACACGCAATGATGAATATGAGCATTTGATTTGAACTTCGTTTTGGCCATAATAAGATACAATTGTTAAGCCTGGCTTCACAAAATGTCAAAGCAAGCTGACTTGACTAGTCTGAATGAATGCCATATTGTATTTTAACACCATGTCTAGGGCTGTCAAATGATTAATCACGATTAATCGCGTCCAAATTAAAAGTTTGTGTTTACATCATAAATGTGTTTGTACTGTGTCAAATTATTTTTTATATATATATATATATATATATATATATATATATATATATATATATATATATATATATATATATATATATATATATATATATACACACTACCGGTCAAAAGTTTTAGATCAGTAAGATTTTTTATGTTTTTAAAAGAAGTCTCTTCTGCTCACCAAGGCTGCAATTATTTGATAAAATTTTTTTTTAAAAACAGTAATATTGTGAAATATTATTACAATTTTAAACAGCGGTTTTCTATGTGAATATACAGTAAAGTGTAATTTATTCCTGTGATCATAGCTGAATTTTCAACATCATTACTGTTGCTGATTACACATCAGTCTTCAGTGTCACATGATCCTTCAGAAATCATTCTAATATGCAGATTTTATGCTAAAAAAACATAAATTATTATTTTCAATGTTGAAAACAGTCGTGTACCATTTTTCCCCCCAAAATTCTATGATGAATAGAAAGTTCAAAAGAACAGCATTTATTTGAAATATAATCTTTTCTAACATTATAAATGTCTTTACTGTAACTTTTGATCAATTTAACTCATCCTTGATGAATAAAAGTATTTTCTAATTTCTTTCTCCCAAAAATAAAAACCCCAAACTTTTGAATGGTAGTGATTAATGTTACAAAAGCTTTCCATTTCAGATCAATTCTGTTCTTTTGAACTTTCTATTCATCAAAGAATCCTCAAATAAAAATGTAAAAAACTGTTTTCAACATTGAAAATAATAATGAATGTTTTTTGAGCATCAAATCATCATATTAGAATGATTTCTGAAGGATCATGTGACACTGAAGACTGGAGTAATGATGATGAAAATTCAGCTTTGATCACAGGAATAAATTACACTTTACTGTATATTCACATAGAAAACAGATGTTTTAAATTGTAATAATATTTCACAATATTACTGTTTTTTTTGTATTTTTTATCAAATAATTGCAGCCTTGGTGAGCAGAAGAGACTTCTTTTAAAAACATAAAAAATCTTATCGATCTAAAACTTTTGCACAGTACAGTATATGCATGCACTAATATTTTAAAAAATGTCAATATTTTTGAAAAAATGTCTCATGCTCAACAAGGCTGCATTTGTTTGATCAAAAATACTTGGATGCGGGGAAACAACGATCTCTGATATTTTGAATTTGGACTGCAGTACCTATTTCATCCAGTAGCTGTCATTCTTACAGACTGCACCTTTAAACTCACCATGTCTTCATCAAAACCCGCCAGTCGAATGATTTTCTCGGCCACGCCGGCGTTTCGCTCGTCCATCTCGACGGAGTAGATGCGAGCGCCGATGGGCAGCGAGCGGGCGATGCGAACGGTGCTGTAACCGCAGTGAGTGCCCAGTTCCAGAACAGTGATCGGGCAGTGTTCCTGCAGCAGCCGGTCCAGGATCTTACCTGCACAAACAGCCAATCGGAACACAGCAAGTGAGTGTGACAGCCAATCAGAACACAGCAAGTGAGCGTGACAGCCACAGCAAGAACACAGCATTGGAACACAGCAAGTAAGCGTGACAGCCAATTGGAACACAGCAAGTGAGCATGACAGCCAATCGGAACACAGCAAGTGAGCGTGACAGCCAATTGGAACACAGCAAGTGAGCGTGACAGCCAATTGGAACACAGCAAGTGAGCGTGACAGCCAATCGGAACACAGCAAGTGAGCGTGACAGCCAATTGGAACACAGCAAGTGAGCGTGACAGCCAATCGGAACACCGCAAGTGAGCGTGACAGCCAATCGGAACACCGCAAGTGAGCGTGACAGGCAATTGGAACACAGCAAGTGAGCGTGACAGCCAATCGGAACACAGCAAGTGAGCGTGACAGGCAATTGGAACACAGCAAGTGAGCGTGACAGCCAATTGGAACACAGCAAGTGAGCATGACAGCCAATCGGAACACAGCAAGTGAGCGTGACAGCCAATTGGAACACAGCAAGTGAGCGTGACAGCCAATTGGAACACAGCAAGTGAGCATGACAGCCAATCGGAACACAGCAAGTGAGCGTGACAGCCAATTGGAACACAGCAAGTGAGCGTGACAGCCAATTGGAACACAGCAAGTGAGCGTGACAGCCAATCAGAACACATCTGAAGTTTACAGTCAAAAATGGCTGTATGAGTCAAAGATTTACCTATGGCTAAGCCCCGCCCCCTCCGCACACTCGGACAGTCATCATTGGGTGACGGCGCTACGGCAGCTCACAGTAGGACACATTTCACTGAGGCAATTGATGATTTTTATATAGCATTTTTATAGGAGTTATTACTCACACTAAATCAACACAAATCAATGACCTTTTGAACATCATGACCTCTTGTCTATTGACACTGTATGTAAATAGTTTGAATATTTAGTTATGTTGAAGAGGAGTGAACATGTTTTGCTAAAAAAAAAAAAACACACAAAAGTTCCCCATTTGTTTTGGTAGAAAGTTGTCTAAAATGTTGTGCTTCAATATGTAATTAATGGTTCATGATGATCAAATTAAATATGTACAGGTCTAAGTTGCATACGTTTCCAGGACAAGCCTTTTCACCATCTTTACTAGAGGACCTCTCCGTTAGTTTGGTGCTACAGTATTTACATCAATCATTCAGCACAACATCGCTAATATTTGTTATCTCGGTTATTTTACAGATACGTTAATGAAGCTAAGTGACATGATGTACAACGCAGCAAGAAGCTAACGTTAACCTTTTCTAATGTTAGGCTAACGTTGTTGACTTACATTAGAACAGATGTAGACATCCTTGTTTAGTTGGTGTTGTGGTCTAACGTTACCGCATAACTATCCAGAGCAGACACTTATCTCGGTTGAGATGTGTCTTGTGAAAGGGTAAAACACACACCGTCGCCCTGCCTCTCGGGATACTAGTGTCGGAGTTGCATGTGCCCCATGCACACCGTTTGACCATTTTAAACTTAAAATGACAAGAAAAAACATATAAAAACGAGTGAAAACTGACTAACTGCAATGCATTTCAATGAAAGTGGAAGCAGAGAATGTCAGAGTGTATTGGGTTAGCTATGCACACTGTGATTGGCTCATCGCGTTTCGGGGCGTGGCTTAGCCATAGGTCAATTGGAACACAGCAAGTAAGCGTGACAGCCAATCAGAACACATATGAAGTTTACAGTCAAAAATGGACACGAACACAAAGATCTCAATCGCACCGTTCTTTAGGACGCGATGTAATACTAATAATCACATGATGACATCACACGTGTGTTTAGGTTTTTTGTAACTTTTCGTCACACCTACCAATGGCCGGTGACTTAAGAACATTTACCGGCCATCAATATTTTTATCAGCCATGAAACATAGATGAATCCTTATTAAACTTACAAAAGTTATTCAGTCATAGAGCAGTGAGAGATGTCTTTTGTTGTTTGATTAACATTAAAAACACAGGAATATTAGGCTACTGTCGCTTTATGAGCAAATACGGATCCAATATACTGATCCCAGGTCCGTAGCCAGCCTATTGAAGGGGGGGGGGGGGGGGGTCTTTTTTTTTAATAAAAATATTTTGGTGTTTTTATCATTTTGTGGTTTATAGATCTTAGATAGAAAATTGACTGTATAACAGGAACAACCTCAGCTACCTTCTGCTCCAGTGGGGTTGACGACTGTTAGCTATTATGTTATAGGTTATGTATGTAGTGCATACTCGTGACGTCATACATCCTCACACTATCAGCTGAATCAGTGCAAAATAAACTCATAACAGTTAATAAATAACGGATAACATGACACGCATAAAAACCACTCAGCATCACTAGCAAGCACCTTTATGCTAACCATGAGCTCAGAGCGGATCATTAAGACACTCTCACATAGGCATCGTAAATCAATTAAATAATTCCAGATAATTTACCTCAAGCGTTCTGCTTTGAAGTTCTCAGAGGACTAAGACGCGCACCGAAGGAGAAGCATTTCCATTGGCTCCAGTCAATCAATCTCAGTCATTAATTATTCACGCACAAAAAAATGATTCACAAATGCGTAAACAATTTCACATGCATGAAACCTTATATAATTTGTATTATATAATGAAACGATATATATATAATTTTTTTTTTTAATGAAACGTAAATTAGGTTTTGCATGTGAAATTGTTTACGCATTTGTGAATAATTTTTTGTGCGTGAATAATTAATGAGATTGATTTGGCTCCATAGGATTTGGATTAGGGTTAGCTGCATGTAATTATGCATAATTTACTATTATTACAATGGTAAGTACATGTAACATGTAACAAGGACACTGTAAATACCGGCAAAGTGCCGATTGACACTGTTTCATATATTCGCCAACGTCGCATTTGGCGTGCGTGCGTGTGTGTGTGTGTGTGTGTGTGTGTGTACCTTTCTTGGGCCCGATGTTGCTGATGAACTCCACTTTGCTGCACCACTGGTCAAAGGTGTCCAGGATGCTCTGGGAGTCTCCGGCCGTGGCGTGGGTCAGGATGTACTGAAAGGCCCGTTCCTCTCGGCTGAGGCCCGATAAACAGTCGCGCACCCAGCGGATCAGTACGGCCCGGTACAGCAGCACGAAGAAATAACGGTAACGGATGATCAGCGTGAGTAACAGAGGAAGTAAAGCCAAAGCGATCGCAGGAGAAACCATCTTTACCTCGGACCTGCAAACACAAAGGCAGGCTTTAACGTCACTGAAACATGACAGTAGAAGCAACTTTTAAGCTGGACTAAGAAGCCATTTTCTTCTAGACACAATCTTTGTTACATTATTTATTATCTCTGTAAACTCTGATGTGTTTGCAATTAACTATTATCCATTATATGTACAGCGCTTTGAGAAGCTACTTTTAAAGGTGCTTTATAAATAAATAAATAAAGGTTATTATTATTGTTATTAAAGCTGATCTGTATTGTAAAAAGCGCTATATAAATAAAGGTGACTTGACTTGAAGATCAGACAACACTCAACCGCAACACACAAACACTCAGAACACTCTAGCAACGGCATAGCAACACACAAACACTCAGAACACCCTAGCAACGGCATAGCAACACACAAACACTCAGAACACCCTAGCAACGGCATAGCAACACTCAGAACACTCTAGCAACGGCATAGCAACACACAAACACTCAGAACAACCTAGCAACGGCACAGCAACACACAAACACACAAACACCCTAGCAACGGCATAGCAACACACAAACACTCAGAACACTCTAGCAACGGCATAGCAACACACAAACACTCAGAACACCCTAGCAATGGCATAGCAACACACAAACACTCAGAACACCCTAGCAACCGCATAGCAACACATAAACACCCAGAACACCCTAGCAACCACAAAGCAACACAAACACCCAGAACACCCTAGCAACCACAAAGCAATGCACTAAAACACTCAGAACACCCTAGCAACCGCATAGCAACACATAAACTCCCAGAACACCCTAGCAATGGCATAGCAACACACAAACACTCAGAACACCCTAGCAACTGCATAGCAACACATTCCCACTGACACAGAATGTTTAGTGAACGTTAGTTTATGATTCTCTAAAGGTTAGTTTGAACCAAACCAAAAACTAACGTTTAGGGAACGTTCCCTCAGGGTTATAACGTTCCCTGAGCGTTAAGAAAACTTTCTATGGGAACCAAAACCTAAACAAAACCTTAAGGGAACGTTCCCGCAACCAAAAACTAACTTTCCCAGAACGTTCTGGGAACCATAAATTGTTAACTGGGTTAACACTCAGAACACCCTATCAACGGCATAGCAACACACAAACACTCAGAACACCCTATCAACCACATAGCAACACACAAACATTACGAACTCCCTAGCAACTGCATAGCAACACACAAACACTCAGAACACCCTAGCAACCGCATAGCAACACACAAACACTAATAACACCCTAGCAACTGCATAGCAACACACTAAAATATTCAGAAAACCCTAGCAATCATATAGCAACACACTAAGACACTCAGAACACCCTAGCAACTGCATAGCAACACAAACACTCAGAACAACCTTGCAACCCATAGCAACACACTAAAAACATGCAGGACACCATAACAACCGCATAGAAACACACTAAAACATGCAGTACAGCTGAATAGAAAGACTGAAAGACCAAAAGACCCTAGCAACCACACAAAAACATGCTAAAACATTCAGACTGCATAGCAACACACTAAACACACCTTAGGAACCACATAGCAACACCCAGAACAATCTGGAAAACATAACAACACACCAAAAACACTCAGACCACCGTAGCAACTGCATAGCAACACACTAAAACATGCAGAACAGCTTAGCAACACACTAAAAGCACTCAGACCACCACAGCAACTGCATAGAAACACACTAAAAACACTCAGACCACCGTAGCAACCGCATAGCAACACACTAAAACAATGCAGAACAGGTTAGCAACCATATAGCACCACATCAAAAAGCCCAGAAACCACATAGCAACACACTAAGAACATCTTAGCAACCACAGGTTTGAGCACATCACTATCAGCACTACTTAACTACAGAACTAAACTTCAACTACTCTTCACAGCAAACACTTCACATCCAGCCTATGAAAACTCTACATTAATAATTCAAACTTCTTTGTTTCGACGTGACAGAACATGTTGACTTTCCAGAAGACACAAGCTGATCCCAGATCAGTTTCATTCAGACAAACACAGACACTCATTCACCAACACACAAAATAAAACATCACATCTGATGATAACTTTACCAGATCCGGGACTCTCTCGACCCGCAAAACACACACTCTGAAGACAGAAAGAAGAGACACTGGTGTGAGTACCACAGGTGTGCAGCAGCAGCCAATCAGATCCCTCCGTCTGAATAATGGATGGAGCGCCTCCACTTACACCTGTCTCACCTGGAGCGTCACATGACCCGAGCGTCACGTGACCCGAGCGCATGACATCACAGCAGAAATGACACATTTCTGAAGGAATAGTGGAGCAGAAAGAAAACCACCAATATGTACAACAAAATGTTCAATATTCTTTAATCGCAAATAAAAACTGTCAGTACAAAGTCAGCATGAAAGCATAAAAATCAAAAGATTAGAAAAATGCACAAGATATATAATCAGTAATGTGGCTTATTAAAAAAAAGACTTTTGCTTTAATTTGGTTGGATTAACATTATTATTTCTACAATTGTATTTTGTTATGTTGTCATTATTTGTATTGTTTATTTATTATTTTGACTTTTATATATTGTTTGACAAACAAGTTGGTTCGTTTTTTTACAATGCCTGTTAAATTGTTTGTTTATTTTGCTTTTACTTGCATGTCATTTAATGGAATAAAATACATAAAAAATAGTGCTATCAAACTAATTAATCTAACATAACACAGCTTGTAAATATATATGTGTGCGTATATATATATATATATATATATATATATATATATATATATATATATATACATATATATATATATATATATATATACATACATATATATATATATATATATATATATATATATACGCATATGTATACATATCTATGCATACATAATATATATACATAAATACATACATATATATATATATATATATATATATATATATATAGACAGTATATATTATATACACACACACATATTTATATATTTTTTTTTTTTGTGTACACACACATATATATATATATATATATATATATATATATACACATATAAACTTTTATGTTAGATGCAATTAATCGATTTGACAGCACGAATAAAAAAAATTATAGAAACGAAGTAAAAATAATAAAGTGAATTTACATTGATTTACATTTCCCCCTAATAAAAACAGCTCATGTTGAAGATATAGGGCCGTGACCTCAGCGGGGTCGTGACCTCAGCGGGGCCGTGACCTCAGCGGGCGGGGCCGTGACCTCAGCGGGGCCGTGACCTCAGCGGGGCCGTGACCTCAGCGGGGCCGTGACCTCAGCGGGGCCGTGACCTCAGCGGGGCCGTGACCTCAGCAGGCTCGTCTCAGCATTATCCTGATGAACTTCTTCAGCTCTCTCTCTCCACGGGACCATCTGAGGAGTCGTGAGAGGAGCATGCGTCCACTGGTCATGTGGGCCAGGGCGATGTATGAGCCGGTGAGCGGCCCGTCCAGCGCTGGACAGGAGCAGTCGCGCCCCCCCGGCAGCCAGAGGGCGCTCTGGTGCCCCGCCAGCTGGTGATCCTGCCAGCGCAGAACACGACTGCGACCCTGAGGAACCACACGCACGTCTGAGCCGTCCCGGGACCAGGAGCCGACCCGCAGCCGCAGCGCTGGAGAGAAGAGGGACAACAGGAGTTTACAACCAGTGCTGTGTGTAACTCACTACAAGGAACTTGAGTTATGTAATCAGATTACTTTTTCAAGTAACTAGTGAAGTATCGCATTACTTTTAAAATGTACAACAAAATATTGGAGATACTTTTTCAAATAAGTAACGCAAGTTACTTTGTTTTCCCATTTATTGACTGACAGCTCTCTCTGTGTGTGTGTGTGTGTGTGTTTGTGTGTATGTGTGTGTGGTTATTGTAGTTCTAGACTAGATGTGAGCATTTACTCATCTCACTGAGTATATTTTTTAAATCATCCACCAAATTATCATCTCCTCCTTACAGTTGAATGAGTTAACAACAGTGCCACAAACTATTAAAACACCTGGGTGTTAATAAAACACATTAAATTGAGTTAATGCCTAAATAATTTATTTTAAATAATATTTACCTTATTGATATCATTTAATTTAATTTTAAAATCCATCTATATAATATTGTCTCTATATTTTAATATGTTTTATTCAAATAATTAATGGGTTATGGATGGGTTATTCTGGATGGGTTATTCTGGATGAGTTATTCTGGATGGGTTATTCTGATAGGATATTCTGGATGGGTTATTCTGGATGGGTTATTCTGATAGGATATTCTGGATGGGTTATTCTGGATGGGTTATTATGATAGGATATTCTGGATGGGTTATTCTGGATGGGTTATTCTGGATGGGTTATTCTGGATGGGTTATTCTGGATGGGTTATTCTGGATGGGTTATTCTGTCTCCAGTCACTCACCGAACGGACTCTTGCAGAAGTTCTGCTGGATCTCTCCTTCTGAGTCTGGACTGCAAACCTCACAGATCACAGAGCCTGAGGAACGAGAGAAGAGACACACATCATTTCAAAGCAGCTTTACAGAAACTGCATGAGTCCACATTACAATTTAGAGGGATCTGTTATCAGAGGTGATTGTCTAAATTATGTATTACAGAAATGTACATATACAAAATCCCAGTTAGCTAAAAATGTAATAATTTAAGGCAGTAACAGTGAGCTCATTGAAGTAATGAATACTTGTTTGTTAACAAATGATTATGACATTTAGAAAACTGTAGCATTGGTGCATGTTGACAGATGTGTTCTCAGTGGGAGGGGCATCTCGTTCTCCAGAACACGTGATTGGACAGAGATTTGCATAAACCCCTGAGTGCAGGATGAGTCATCAATATTGTTTATTTTTTCTGGAAGACACTAACAGATGTTTAAAATCTGATCCCAACTTATTATGATGCCATCAAATACTTAAAAATGTAAAGGTTTTGTTTTGGACCAGTTTTTGAACTAGAAGCTAAAGATTGTAAACAAACGTTGATGTTGTTTGACTGGGACTCGAACTCGGGTCGGCTTGTGCACAGCTGCGGAAAATCTATTATTATATCCCACAGTGACACAGCTCACTTTCATCTGTTACTTTCTGCAACATTTCTTACAGATTTCTGCTCATTCTAACTCGGAAAAATTAGCACAGTAAGAGTACATTTATTTATTTATGCCTGTGTGAATCAGTAATACGTCTCTCCATTAATTGTGCTAACAGGGAATGTTCTCAGAAAGTTCTGGCAAGGTTCTAAACAAACGTTCTTCCAGTAACGTTAATCGAACGTTTGTTCAAAGTTATCTGGTCTTTTAATAATGTTCTCCACAAGTACGAAGGAGCAAAAAAAGCAACGTGTTATATTTTTTATTACTTTTGAGTATTTTCTAATTTGTATTTTCCTTAACAAAAACAAATAAAATGTAATTTGTAATAAAATACTTTGAGAGACTCTAATTTGTATTTAAAATACTTATATAAATATATCATTTTATTTAGCATATATTAACTTTCATCACCTGGCCTAGGACCATAGACATATAAAATACCAATAGGGTTACCAAATTGCCAATCACAGTTTTTGTCAAGAAAATCACGTGACGTGACGCCCTGTTCATTTCCGGGTTTAAGGCATCATAGTTAGGTAAACTTCTACAGCACTGAATAAGAGACTACATTAAATAGGCTACATATTTTTTGTGTTCACGTTTGCTCAAATAGCAAAAGAAAAACACCACAACAGTGTTTTCACAACTTTCAAAAACAGTAAAAAAAAATAGAGAGATTGATATTGGCAGTCGGAAGAGAGAAAGATGTCGACTTGGTCACAGCCGCTGTATTAGTAACACCCTCAGAAGCGTTAACTAGGTCTTTTTGTAATATACAAATATAGTGTTATAGGCGTAATGATCTTTTATTATGACACTATGCGGCAACATGTACGTTAAAAGCACATCTTCTGGACTAAACGATGATATTCCGATATTCTATACTGAGTTAGGCTGAGATCTCGCACTTCAAAAGACTGTAGCTACATTTTGTTTGTATTTTTGTATTTACAAATTACTTGTATTTTAATTAAATACTTTTTTCACAGCAGTATTTTATTTAAATAGCCTACATTTGATAAGTAAGTAGGCCTATTTGTAATTAAATACTTTTTGATATTGTGCCCATCTCTGCCAAATAACATCTCATAATGTTTGAAGAATGATATGGAATGTTTCCATAACGACATGTTTAATTCTAACTTTTTTTTCCATAAATAACATGTTCATTACTTAATTTTGTTAGCTGGGTGATTCAGCTGGAGTTTGATGTTTTGTAAGTGAAATAATAACGTGAACCGTTCAAACCTTTAGGCGCGTCGGTTGTTGTTGTTGTTGTCTCCCGGTTCGCATCTTGTTCTCCGGGAACGCAGAGCTCCGGTCCATCTGGAAACCGGGTGCAGTTGAACATCTCCGGCCACGGGAACCCAAATGCGCTCATGACGGGCAGACACGCGTCCCGCACCGCCTCGCAGAGACTCCGGCACGGGCGCACCGGGACCGGGACCTCCGGCAAACACACGGGCGCGAAGAGCGAGCAGAGGAAGCGTCGCGTGTCCCGGTGACAGTGTTTCCCGAGCAGAGGCACCCAGGAGGCGGACTGTTGCTGAGCTTCCCTCGCGGTGTCGTGGCCCAGCAGGTTCGGGAGCCGCATCTCTCCGTAGCCGATCCCGGAACACAAGCCCATCGTGTTCGGAACCGGTTTACACACCGAGCGCACTGCGCCGGAGTCAGACCCCGGGTTTACCGTCAGCCCTTCATCATCATCATCATCTTCAGCAGCTCTGGACGGACTGGAAACCAGCAGAACGATCATGATCATGAACAGAGGATGAAGATTAAACATAGTAGAGATGCGCGTTCAAACTCACATCTGTGTGTGTGTGTGTGTGTGTGTGTGTGTGGCGTCTCCACATCCTGTGAATCAAACACATCAGGTTCTTTATTACCGGCAGTAAAACACTTCAGAGGCTCGTGTGAGGTTTTCTGGGAATCTACGTTGTTTTTACTTTGGGCAATTAAAAACTTAAAACAACGTTATAAAGTTGGAAAACAAAGGTAATTACCATATCGCACAATTCTGACTTTTTCCTCACGATTTCAAGTTTATATCACACAATTCTGAGGAAAAAAATCTGAATGTAAACTCGCAATAGGCTATAACTCATAAAGACTCCCCCCCCATCTTACATAAAAGTTTGTGTGTGTGTGTGTGTATATATATATATATATATATAGGCCTATATATATATACACACACACAGTATACAGTTTATGTGTGTGTGTGTGTGTGTATACAGTAGAGATCAAAATTAGAGAACAATTAAGAAACACATTATTTTCAGAAATATTGTTAACATCATTGTTTGAAATTTAATGGAATATTCATTTATAGGCTAACATTTACAAACGTTTATGTTACGTTATGTAGCTACTAATCACGATTAATCGATTTGACATCACTAATTAAAAATAATAAAACTCTGAAAAACTTCCTGTGATCGTGATATATTCATCCACAGCTCCCCTTTTGCTGTTCCTCACTGTGGCCACTAGATGGACACTTTCAGCACACAATATAAACTATATGACAGCATTTAAATCAGTATATATATAAACCCTAGTGAACTGTTTATATGTGCAACATAACATCATGGCCTGGCATCCGTGAATAGCCAGAACTACGAGTTATTTTATTCACTCTTTGTTTACGAGTTATTTTTTTCACTCTTTGTTTACAAATTATTTTTTTCACTCTTTGTTTAGTGTCCATCAGTTGCTCTCAACTTGACATTTGAGGAGCAGATCTGTATTAAATCTATATTTAAAACACAATCAGATGATGAGCTTCTTAAAGCCTGTCAGTCGCAGTCAGAAACTCAACCTTTCCATAAACAGTCAAATATCATCAAAAACTGCAGGAATAAGGGAGTTCTGTGTAAATGTAGACACAAACACTGCTAAATGTGTTGTTTTATATATGAGTGTGACATTGATATTCAAAGAAAAGACATTTGGTGTTTCTGGCAGAGATCATGAAATGAACACCTCAGTTATTATTCTGATCTCTCCCTCCAGAAGCTTCTGTCGACTGAACACACACACACACACACACACACACACACACACACACACACACCTGTGTCCTCGAGTCAACGCCTCGCTGAAAGGAGGAAGATCATCGCTGCGTTACAGTCATTCTGGAGCAAACACAAACCAATCTCATGTACAAGTAAAATCTGACAGAATGACTTCTAGCACGCACACATTAATACATTCTAACCCAAATGTGGGTCAAATACGGACAAACCAAACCGTTGGGTTAAAATGTAATTAAAAAACTTAACCCAATGGTTGGGTTTGTCCATATTTGACCCAAATTTGCGGCATTTATTTATTTAAATATAATAAACTGTAATTTATTCCTATCATTACTCCAGTCTTCAGTGTCACATGAATGATCCTTCAGAAATCAGTGTAATATGAGGATCTGATGATCAAGAAACATTTATGATTATTAATATCATTGTTGGAAACAGTCGTCTGCTTCAGATTTCTTATGTTATACTACAATTAAACATTTGTGAATAATCAAGATTTATAAAAAGAAAATAAACTAATACTTTAGTTTATTAATCAAGGACGCATTAAATTGATCAAAAGTGACAAAGACATTTATAATGTTACAAAATATTCTCTTTCAAAGAAATGCTGTTCAATTGAACTTTCAATTCGTCAAAGAATCCTGAAAAATCCTAAAACGTTTCACACTGATATAAAGCAGCACAACTGTTCCAACATTGATCACACACACACACACACACACACACATATAATAACCCCTCAGTGATGTGAAGTTTTGTTAGTCTGAAAGTGGATCTCCAGCTTGTGTTCATTATTCTGGCAAATCCTCAAAAGCGCCAAAGCTTTTAAATACAGATCGTCTCTCGCTCTCGAGACATCCGCGTGACTCTGATAACAGCAGATCTCAGATCAGTGTTATTTACAGTCAGCAGATCTCAGATCAGTGCCATTTACAGTCAGCAGATCTCAGATCAGTGTAATTTACAGTCAGCAGATCTCAGATCAGTGTAATTTACAGTCAGCAGATCTCAGATCAGTGTTATTTACAGTCAGCAGATCTCAGATCAGTGTTATTTACACTCAGCAGATCTCAGATCAGTGCCATTTACAGTCAGCAGATCTCAGATCAGTGTAATTTACAGTCAGCAGATCTCAGATCAGTGTAATTTACAGTCAGCAGATCTCAGATCAGTGTAATTTACAGTCAGCAGATCTCAGATCAGTGTTATTTACACTCAGCAGATCTCAGATCAGTGTTATTTACACTCAGCAGATCTCAGATCAGTGTTATTCTCAGATCAGTGTTATTTATAGTCGAACACCTGCGGACACCAGAGACCTGAACGAGATTCAACGAGATCAAACACAACACACACTCCACCAGCCAAACTGGACAAACACAACACACACTGTGTCTGTATCTGCAATAAACTGACCGATTCTGACCAACGGAGTCAGTCACACACACACACACACACACACACACTGAAAATTGCAAAAACTTTTAGCCTTTCAATTATTGCCATTGAAACGCTGTCACTGTGAAAAATCATTGTGATTTTTTTAACGGTAAAAGACTGTAAAAATGCTGCGGTGAAAAACTGTTAATGTTATCAAAGTTCCCGTCCTGTAGGATTGCTCCGGTCGTCTGACGTGAGTGTGTCTGCTTCGTGGCTGTCTAAGCCTCGTATTAGCTTCGAATTTCTTTCTGTTTTGAACCATCATTTCCTTTTAAGTTTATACTTCTAAATACAGCTTACCCAATATCTCAGATTAACCTGACATCGCTAGCTTCCGTTATTGTTAGCACAACACGCTAGTAACTCGCTAGCCTTAACTTCTACATAGTAAACTTTCTTGTGTAAAAGCTGCTTCATCATGTGACTCTCATCTCCGCTGTGATTGGCAGTGTATAACAATAGTACAAAACAGATATTAGTACTTCAATAGGTCAGTAAATAAACATATCAGAAAATTTGTTTTGTTTTTTTGTTGTAAATTTAAGTCTGTAAAACCTAAAATGTTGCTACAGTATTTTTTTTTTTAACAGTGTACTTTAAATCCTTTCCTCATAAAATCTTTACGCTAACAAGGCCCCGCAGTGGAGAGGCTCGAGGAAAGCTTCGACTTCAGCTGAGATATACACTACCAGTGGGACTAACACCGTCGTTGGTTAGGAACCTGGGTGGGTGTGTGTGTGTGTGTGTGGTCTTTGATACCAATCTTTCATTTGAAAGTCACGTATCTAGTATCTGTAAAACCGCATTTTTCCATCTTAAAAATATATCTAAATTACGCCATATGCTCTCATTGACAAATGCGGAACAATTAGTTCATGCGTTCATGACATCAAGACTAGATTATTGTAATGCTCTACTGGGTGGTTGCCCTGCACGCTTAATAAACAAACTACAGCTAGTTCAAAACGCAGCCGCTCGAGTTCTTACCAGAACCAGGAAATATGACCATATTAGCCCGGTTCTGTCAACACTGCATTGGCTGCCTATTAAACATCATATACATTTTAAAATATTGTTGATTACTTACAAAGCACTAAATGGTTTAGCTCCCCAGTACTTGAGCGAGCTCTTAACGCATTATAGTCCTTCACGTCTATTGCGATCTCAATATTCCGGCCAGTTAATAATACCTAGAATATCAAAATCGACTGCTGGCGGGAGATCCTTTTCCTATTTAGCACCAAAACTTTGGAACAGTCTTCCTACCATTGTCCGGGAAGCAGACACACTCTGTCAGTTCAAAGCTCGATTAAAGACACATCTCTTTGCCCTAGCATACACATAATACATTATAGACTTCTATAACTCAATGTTAGGCTGCATAGATTAGGTCAGCCGGAACTGGGAACTCTTCCCTTAAATCCTGATGTACTCGTTACATCATAAGAAGAATGGCATCTACGCTAATTTGAGTGTCTTTGTTTATCCCGAGGTTTTCCCGCAGCCTGCCGGATCCAGGCCGTATCCAGATCTGACGAGGAGCTTCGCCTGGACACACACACACACACACACACACACACACACACACCAGATCTGACGAGGAGCTTCGCCTGGACCCGATGACAATGCAGTGCTGAAGTGACGACTAGCCTCTCCCTGTGGAGGATCCCTTTACACTCGACAGATTCAAACACACATAACTATAGAATCAGTTCTCAATGCGCATGTGAACGCCATCAGCGTTTATCACAGGTTCAGTTTAAAGTCTGTTTAGAGAGACCGGCGTCGTCTTAGTGACCGGAAGTGAATCAGTCAAAACTAACTTTAGCTGGAAATAACATTATTCAAGAACCGCTATAAAGCCAAAACAATCTGTTACCTTAAAGGGTTACCTTAATCATGGATTTTTGAAAATGACTGTTCGTGTAGTGTGTAATAAAGCTCTAAGTGAATGAAAACATCCTGCAAAGTTTTATATCTGAAAGTGCACCGTATATAAAGTTATTGTCTTTCAAAAGTGAGAGTCGACTCTGAGTCTATGAAACAGGGGCGTAGCAACCGGGGGGGGGGGACACGTCCCCCGCACTTTTAGAAACAGGTGATTCTGTCCCCCGCATTTTTTTTTTACTCAGCACCAATATTTCCGCCCGTGTCTGTGAGGCGAGTAGGCCTAGGCTATAGCCTACCTTATACGCTGAGTTTCAGTTCATTATGAGACGAGCTCCAGTTCACGCGCCGGCGCCTCCGTTTCGTGATTATCTACCGTCTGCTATATTTACTTCTTATTTATTAAATCCAGGCAATTGGTTGATGAAACATTGATTAAAATTAAGATACAATTAATACAAAACGAAATCCACTTTAAAGAAAGGTTTTGTGCTTTCTGTTGGTCTCTGTGAAAGTTTTAAAGCATCTTTTAGTGCCGCTTTCAGAGCGCTCACGTCCGTAACATTGTTTTTTCCTCATAAATGCAAACACGAAAAATAAAATGGATAGAAGTTCCATAAGTGGGAATGGTTATTATTTACATCTCCTTTTTCCAGGTACTTTAAATGAGTGTTTATGCTTTCGAGGTTTTTAAATAAGCTTGATATGTGTTTGGGAAGATGTTATGTTTATGTTTTGTTGGCATGTTGAGTGTTTTCGGTATTATATTTAGTTTTTTTGGCTAAACAGCACAAGACTTTAATTAAGTAACGTTAGGCATTCTGTTTGTGCTGTGTGATTTAAAGAAAAGTGCGCT
>JAULUF010000119.1:535000-582500 GCA_031834385.1 Semotilus atromaculatus | reverse complement strand
GGAGATGGTGCAGACGGACCCGCGGCAGGAGCTCCGGCAGCAGGATCTCGCGTGACTGCAGGTCGCAGCGCGTCCAACGGAGTAGCGCACGCAGGACGCTAGCTTCATCCGGTACGCTGAGCGCGTCAGACGCTAGGCAGCGCTCCAGCACCGGCGCCGGCATCTCCAGGAAATCCGGTCCTGAGGAAAGCGTGTGGAAGTTCTGCATGACAAACTCTGTGGCGCGACTTAGCAGGTGCGCGGAACCGTATCCCTCCGCGACCGCTAACAGGTGCAGGCAGTTGGAGAGATCCAGGGTTTGGACCAGGAAGTCACTGCAAGCATGTGACAGGAAACTGACCTGTGCGAATGACAGAGGAAAGACATGCTGAAGCCGTTTTCATACGTTAAGAGTCAGTTCTCTTCGCACAATGATCTCTTTTATTTGGTTCCAGACAGGGTTATTATTACAACAGCTTGTTTCTGCCACGGAATAAAAAAATGTAAAAGGTAATTGCGACTTTTTATCTCACAATTCAGACTTTTTTTAACTCCAGTTTATAACTCACATTTTATTTAACACATTACTAGCATGTTGTTAGCATTAATTAAAAAAACGTTTGCATGTTTCTAGCATGAATTAGCATGTTGCTACCATGTTTTAACATGTTACTAACATGTTGCTAGCATGAATTAGCAAATTGCTACCATATTTTAACATGTTTCTAACATATATCTAGCATTAACACATTGTTAACATTTTAAAACATGTTGCTAGCATGTTTTAACACACAGCTAGCATGTTTTAGCATGAATTAACGAACTGCTTGCATGTTTCTAAAATTAATGAACGCATTGCTACCATGTTTTAACACGTTGCTCTCATGTTTAGCAAGTTCTGAGTTTATATCTCACATATAAAACCTTTTTTCTCTGAATTGCGAGAAATGTCAAAATTGCAAAAACAAAGCAAGAATTTCACAAGAGGTAAAATTTTATCACAACTTTCATTAATCGGCTGTCGATGAACAACATCAAACTAACGATCAAAGACTTTGGATTTTAGCCGAGGATCCGAGGAATCTTTTAGGATTTGCTAAATTAGTCTCAGACGGCCGAATCGTGGCTAAAATCGGATTAAAATTAAAACAGAGAACAAAAAACAAAACCAAAAACTAATCCAAAATATATTTAAAAAAAACTATAATAGTGTAGCAAGACTGACTCAGTGCTTCACAGGAGTGGGCGGAGCTAAAGGGCTCATTTCATTTCTCTGATTGGTGGAGATTACTCTGAAGCATCATGGGTAATGTAGTTTCTCATCAAGAATTCCGCTGTTAAACATGATCATTTAAAAAAAATTGTTGAAACAACGGTTCGGCAAAAGCATTTTTCATTGATTGAGAACAATGTTATTATTAAAAATCTATCCAGAAAGTGAACGGTTTTTTGTTATTTCTCGCGCCTCACCTGCAGGAAAGAGGCCATCTGAAACAGCATGTCCACGTTGTCTTCTCTGATCTCTATACGAGCGGAATAAGCGAAGTCCAGGAAAGCGTGAACGGCGGGAGCCGAGAGGCTACTGAGAGTGACGGAGCCGTCGTCTCGCTCACGCGTGTCCAGCTCAAACATGGCCCTGGACAAACACACACACACACACACACACGCCGTTTCAACATTGATAATAATCATAAATGTTTCCTGAGCAGCAAATCATCATATTAGAATGATTTCTGAAGGATTATGTGGCACTGAAGACTTGAGACATTTTTCTAAAATAATTTAACAGTTAGCTAATGTTAGCATATTAAGAACATGTCCCTAGCATGAATTAGCACAACACCTAGCATGTTTTAACATTTTGCTAGCATGATTTAACACACGGTTTTTAACATCATTAACACAAACCATATAGTAACATGTTTGCTAACATGAAATATCACATTGTTAACATGCTTTATTGCATTGCTAACAATGTTTCTAAAATTATTTAACACTGTTAACAATTTTTTTAAATTACGAACATGTTCCTAACATGATCTAGCACAATGCTAGCATGTTTTAGCATGATTTAACACACTGTTAGCAATGAGTTAACACATCGCTAGCATCTTTTTTTAGCATCAATTAGCACAAACCATCTTTTAACATATTTGCTAACATGAATTAGCACATTGCTAAAATGTTTTAGCATGTTGCTAATATGAATTAAACTGCCTGCATGTTTCTAGCATGAATTACCACATTGCTAACATGTTTTTACATGTTAACGTGCTTTATCACACTGTTAACATGTTTCTTATATGATTTAACACTGTTAACAATTTTAGCATATTGCGAACATGTTTCCTAACATGAAATAGTATATTATTAGAGTTATTGTGTAAAAGTTTTGACCCCCTCAGTGGAAGTCTATGGTAATTTGGGATTGTTCCAAGGTCCGATATGGGAATTCCCAAAGTCGGATCAGTTAAATGCGGGTCAGAACAGTCTGAAGGTCTCGCCTGAGTTCATTTTTGTTTTGTGATGTACACTGTGTTTCCAGGGTGTTGCTATGGTGTTCTGACTGGTTGTCAGAATGTGTCTTCGCTATGGGTTGTGGTGGTTTCCAGGGTGTTGCTATGTGCGGTGTTTTTAGCATGTGGTGTGTGTGTGTTCACCTGAAGAAGTCGCTGCAGGCCGCGAGAACACAGCGGTGGCACGGGAGCGTCTCGTCCTGGACGCGGATGTGGAAGTCGAACAGCGCGCGCCTCTCCCGGAAGTCCTGGAGAACCCCGAGCACGCGCTGGCCGTGTGACGCGCACACCATCGACACCGAACGCGCCTCATCATGACGCGCGTCCATCAGATTCAGCGCCAGTCTGACATCAAACGTCACACAATAGACACGGTTTTTTGTTGTGTAGCGATTTAAAAGCTTGTTTGTGGACATTAAAGCTTGATAAATATCAGTGTTATTATTTTACAGAGACTCATCATGACTATTGTAAACAGCGCTGAAGTACCTGAGCTGATGGCGTTCCTCTGTTGTCCAGTGATCAGAGCTGAAACATCAGACACAAACTCACACAAATGAGCTTTTAAACTCAGTGACTTCATTCTTGCGTATATGAACGATTCATATGAAGACGTGAATATCTAAAAGGACTGTCGATACCGACGCTTCAGCACCCGGGACAGCGCTCAACCTCTACTGCGCATGCGCAGAGTCACTGAGTGCGACGGAGGCTCTCTCATCTCTCTCTTATTTATATATACACATATATTTGTATAATTAGTGGCAGTGTATGGAAGCCCAATTCCGCCACATAAGAAAACATGCTTTTGTAAGTCATAATCAAGTCGAAATTATGAGTCGGGAAAAATCGGAATTATTACTTAAAATATCATAATTATGATATGTTTACATTATCACAAAATCGATGACAGTTGAAATGAAACTTCAGACAACTGTGAAAATAAATCTACATTATGACGTACTAAGTTGAAATTATAACTTAAAATATTTTAAGTCTAAATTATGACTTTAAAAGTCATGATAAAAAAATAAATTATAACACACAAGTAAAAATGACACAAGAAATTACATCTAAATTATGACAAAAAGTCTTGACACTAAATGGAAATTAGGCCTTAAGATAACTACAACAGTAATTTATGAAGTCGAAAGTATTATTTAAAATATCCAAATTGTAACAAATATCTACACGATGACACAAATCAAAATTATGATTTCAAATTAAATTGACAAAATATCTAAATTGTGGCAAAATCTAAACTGACATATAAAAATTAAATAAAGTCAGTTAGGAGTTAAATAGACAATTATGATCTACAAAGTAATTTATGAGATGAAAAGTCAAAATTATGAATTTAAATATAAGACAAAGAGGCTAAACTAGGCCAAACATTATGACACACCCAGTCAAAATTAAGACTTCAAAGGCAATTATTACATACTAATAATTTAAAACTAATTATGATTTACCAAAGATTTACGAGATGCTCGTTGACACAGTGACTATATACAGATTATAAGAGCAACAGAGAGAAAAATATACATCAACACAAATAACAAATATTATTTATTTGAAAATTGATCTATGCAGAAACTGAACAGAGACCGTTTTGATGATGCGTGGAAATGAAGACTCCAGATTTCTTCAGTGAATGAGTTTATTGGGGAAAGGCGTGTGTGTGTGTGTGTGTGTGTGTGTGTGTGTGTGTCGTCACTGCGATGTGGCCATGATGCTGGAGACGCCTGTGAACAGGAAGACAACATCAGTCAGAGTCTGAGGGACAACAGTAGCTCAACGTCAGGCATCACACACACACACACACACACACACACACACAAGAGGTGGGCGATATATCGTCTAAATGATATAATATCCAAATTGTTGTCTGGACGATATGCAAAACTGTGATATCGAATATTTCATAATTTGTACAATCCGACCCCCCAAACATGAAAAGAGCTGAAGGAAGTTAAAGAGAAAACAAATAACGCTCACTATAACCTTCTAAACTATTATATGTAGTGATTTTAATACTGTAGGGGTTTGTTAAACTATTTTATGGGTTTTTTTTTGGTACAAAATCCCAATCGTTCGTCAACACGAGAGTAAGCTGCTACTACAGCAATACACCGAGCTCTAACCTGTGTGTTATGGCCATTCGTAGGTTGAAGCAACAATCCAAAAACGTAAAGAGTAAAGCCGATGTACAATTAATAAAATAGCATTTTTCTTAGATGTCTGTGGCGTCCTCAAGTGGCGAGCTTCGAGATTGCATCATTAGAAAGTTGCGTTGTATAATGATGAATACATTTCTCTAAGAGATCCACCGGAACAACCTCCCAACAGGGTTTCTTTAACTTCTAGAAAAAACTTTTTTTTTTTTGTACGAACTAAAATATTTGTATTAATTCGAGGATCTGCCCATAATGCCTCAGTACCTGACGCTTCACTGACGCTCGCGGTGTGAACGGCCGCTGAGTCATTACAGCGTGTGTGTATGTCACTCGTTATCAGCTTCGTCATTTCAAAAGCATGTTTTCTTTACTGCACGCTTTACCTCCAGACTCACAGCAGTGTCTGTTTGATTTATTTTGTTCCTTTTGTTTTTTTTAGCCTCATCTTTTATATTAATATAATGTGCAAAAATGTTGTATTGTGTTGTGCTCTAATGTTTACATTTTGCAAAACAACTTTTTTGTAAAGAGGTAGCCACACTGTTGTTAGTCTGTTACTAATAGAGTACTGTTAGCAAAGCACAAAGTTAATTTATTACGTAGGCTACATATATTGAACTGAAAAAGCACTGTTCTAGTATTACATATTTAGTACAGTAACTTGGTTCATGTTTAAATCAATAATGTCTCATATCTTTATGTACTAGTGATTCTATACAATAATAGGTCAAAAGACCAACTGGACCTTCTCTGCCAGTTTGCACACATTTCTATGAAGGACTGCAAAAATATTGTCTGAATATCGATATCGAGATATTCATTTTTGTCAATATCTCCCACCCCTAAAACACACACACACACACACACACACACACACACACACACACACACACACACTCACTCTCAAAGTCGATCTTCTCCACGATGTTCTTGGGCTTCACACACTCCTCCTGACTGTGGATGAAGATCTGACCGTCCTCGTTCTCCGTCCAGCCGTACTTATTCATCCACACCTTCACCTGTGTGTCTGAGGGAGATCAACAACATCAGTGTGTGTGTGTGTGTGTGTGTGTGTCTGCGGGAGATCAACAACATCAGTGTGTGTGTGTGTGTGTGTGTGTCTGAGGGAGATCAACAACATCAGTGTGTGTGTGTGTGTGTGTGTGTGTCTGAGGGAGATCAACAACATCAGTGTGTGTGTGTGTGTGTGTGTCTGAGGGAGATCAACAACATCAGTGTGTGTGTGTGTGTGTCTGCGGGAGATCAACAACATCAGTGTGTGTGTGTGTGTGTGTGTGTGTGTGTGTGTGTGTGTGTGTGTGTGTGTGTCTGAGGGAGATCAACAACATCAGTGTGTGTGTGTGTGTGTGTGTCTGCGGGAGATCAACAACATCAGTGTGTGTGTGTGTCTGCGGGAGATCAACAACATCAGTGTGTGTGTGTGTGTGTGTGTGTGTCTGCGGGAGATCAACAACATCAGTGTGTGTGTGTGTGTGTGTCTGCGGGAGATCAACAACATCAGTGTGTGTGTGTGTGTGTGTCTGCGGGAGATCAACAACATCAGTGTGTGTGTGAGAGAGTGTGTGTGTGTGTGTCTGCGGGAGATCAACAACATCAGTGTGTGTGTCTGTGATTGTGTGTGTGTGTGTGTCTGTGATTGTGTGTGTGTGTGTGTGTCTGTGATTGTGTGTGTGTGTGTGTGTCTCACCCAGAGGATCTCCCAGCATCTCAGCTAGGAGTCTGTACTCGATGTTCTGATACGTGATTCCCACAACATGACAGATGACTAGAGAAAATTCATAATAAATGATATTATAAGAAGTGCTGATAATACAGTTCCAGGTATTGTTAATAAGAACAGGTAAAAGCTGTGATGTGTAGAGACTCATATGATGAGATCAAACGTTGTTTAAAAAAAGTCAGTAAAAAGTCACATTTTCATGTAAAGAGTTTTTTTGTCCTTAAATGTCATAAACCTTAATGAACGTAATATTTAAATCACTTACATTTGCGCACCGATTCCTCAAATCCTGTGATTCCATCAATGAGATCCCTGTTCTCCTCCAGACTGGACTGAGAAACACACACACACACACACACACTCCTGTTACTGAACACTCTGTGTGTGCGCGTGTGTATGTGTGTGAGTGTGTGTGTGTGTGTGTCTGTCAGTGAGTGAGTGAGTGAGTGTGTTTGTCTGTGACTCTGTGAGTGTGTGTCTGTGAGAGTGTGTATATCTGTGTGTGTGTGTGTGTGTGTGTGAGTGAGTGAGTGTGTCTGTCAGTGAGTGAGTGAGTGTGTCTGTCTGTCACTGTGTGTGTGTGTGTGTGTCTGTGAGTGTGTGTATATCTGTGTGTGTGTGTGTGTGAGAGAGAGTGAGTGTGTCTGTGTGTGTGTGTGAGAGAGTGTGTGTGTGTGTGAGTGAGTGAGTGTGTCTGTCTGTGACTGTGTGTGTCTGTGAGTGTGTGTCTGTGAGTGTGTGTATATCTGTGTGTGTGTGTGTGTGTGAGAGAGTGAGTGTCTGTGTGAGTGAGTGTGTCTGTCAGTGAGTGAGTGAGTGTGTCTGTCTGTGACTGTGTGTGTGTGTGTGTCTGAGTGTGTGTATATCTGTGTGTGTGTGAGAGAGTGAGTGTGTCTGTGACTGAGTGTGTCTGTGAGTGTGTCTGTGACTGTTTGTGTGTCTGTGAGTGTGTGTATATCTGTGTGTGTGTGAGAGAGTGAGTGTGTCTGTGACTGAGTGTGTCTGTGACTGTTTGTGTGTGTGAGTGAGTATATCTGTGTGTGTGTGAGTATGTCTGTGTGTCTGTGTGTGTGAGTATGTCTGTGTGTGTGAGTGAGTATGTCTGTGTGTGTGTCTGTGTGAGTGAGTATGTCTGTCTGTGTGTGTGTCTGTGTGTGTGAGAGAGAGAGTGAGTGGGTGTGTCTGTGTGAGTGTGTGTGTGTAAGAGTGTGTATTACCCAGAAGCTCTGGAAGTGGCAGGTCTCCAGTAAGTTGCCCAGGTACAGGATCTGTCTTATCGGCCGTTCCTCTTGCTGCGACACCGTAGTCAAGGAAACCTACGACATCACCCCAGACACACGACAGCCCATAATAACCAGACACACGACAGCCCATAATAACCAGACACACGACAGCCCATAATAACAGTGACCATTAAGAGTTCAGAGCGGGACAGACTTGTGTAATCTGATCTTCGAACACTCCGGCTCAGTAAACACACACTGGTTAACAACACTGATGATGAATCCGCTTTATTTCTGCGCATCACACGGCTCTGTGGAATGCTTGATTCTGATTGGTCAGTCGCTCCATATAGCGGTATGATATTCCCAGATAACACATAGCGTTTTGGCCGTTCGTTGACATGAAACGATCTCCGTGTAAACGGCAAAAACGTGAATCTCTGAAGACGATGATGTCACACACACGTGACACTTCTGCGTCGATCTCAGGCGTACCCTGACGTCAATTCTACGCGGACGCAAGCGCTGTGATTGGTCCGCTAGAGCCCCTCCCTCGGGTTGCACTCGCTCACTCCTATAGCGCAGAGGCTCCGGCGTAGGTCCCGCACAGAAGTATGAATCAGCCTTTACGTGTCGGCCTGTCGCGATAGTCAATAAAATCAATTAAATGGACGATAAAAAAAATTCGCTTGATAATTTTTCCGAACGCGATAAATTCCATTTGTATGCTTGTTTGTTTTCCTCGTGTCTCTCTCTCTCTCGACCAATGAGACTGGATGACAACTCTCGGTTCCTTAGGAACGACTAAAAGGACTTTGACGTTATCCACGCTGTATCATCATAACAATACTGTCAAAAATGGTAAATGTTTAATGACGTAAAAAGCGCCCGTGAAGCGGAAAAAGCAAAAAACGCAACGGTTTCGGCGTGCTCGTTGGAACCGTCTGTCGAACTGAAAAGACCGATATAAGTTTCAGAGATATTAGCTGAAAACCATCGGAAGCGCTTCAGTCATATTCAGCACGAATAAATGTTTATTATAAAGTTAGATGTGCCTCTAGTGGACAGAACGTGTAACAACAACCACATGCTACAGATATAATATAATTATATATATAAATATTAATAATAGGATTAATTTGACCATTTCATATTCAAATATTATTTGAATATTAAATAAAATAAGGAATGGAATTTGAATAGTATTATAGAGGAAGATTGACAGCCCTAGAATGGATCACTATTTATGTCTGAGCCTAATGTTTAATATTTTTTTAAGTGCTATTAAGTTTACATCCATTTTATTTATTGTTTTTGGTATTTATTCAAGTGCATTCTTTCTTAACAGAGACAGAGTCCATTGCTTTTATTGTTTTGTTCATTTATTGTGGATATTTTAAATGTTTTCCGTTTTCAGTGTTATTATGCCATTGTCATTATTTTAGATGAAAATGGTCTCGGAACGGCAATATTATCGTTTATCGCAATAATTTCCTGGACAATTGATGGTCCTTATCGTGACAGGCCTAGTTACGTGTTCAGTCTACAGTGTTTCATCGCCACCTACTGGCCTGGCAGCAGAACAGCGCTTTAGGCGTTTACGCGGATCCGAGTGAACGGGATCATTTTCACAACGGTGTCTGTACACGGAAAACTCACAGGAAAAACGTCTCCGTGTTAGGCATATCGTTGTCGTGTAAACGCACCCTGAGATAACAACAGGCTTGATGTACATTATCCCTTACACGTCATAATCCAGTTAATCTCAGCTGTGGATATATATATACATATAATGGGCTGCCGTCACTTTAAGACGAACGACGAACGCACGCGTCCAGTACCGTCACGACAAGCACCCGTTCTGTTTCTGTTTACAACTCATGATCCGTTACAGAAACTCCTGAGGGAATAACGAGCTCCAGTGTGTGTGTGTGTGTGTGTGTGTGTGTGTGTGTGTGTGAGCTCCAGGCGTTGAGTCTCCTGAAGGATACGTGGGTCTGGTCGATCATACACTTGCAGAGAGTGAAGTCAGTGTGAGGAAGGTTGGTCAGAGCCTTGAGCAGAATCTGTGCGGTGACCGTGGTCTGGAAGTACGCCGGGTTAAACTGGTACCTGAGGACACACACACACACACACACACACACAACAGTGTTGGGGAAAGTTACTTTGAAAAGTAATGCATTACAATATTTGGACTGTAAGAAAGTAAGTAAGAAACGCATTTTTTTTGCAGTTAGGTCATAGGCGTTGTCTCTGGCCTGTGTGTGTGTGTGTGTGTGTGTGTGTGTGTGTGAGACTCACAGTTTGAGCACGGCCAGGTTGGCCTCCAGGTCGTAGGCGTTCTCTCTGGCCTGTGTGTGTGTGTGTGTGTGTGTGTGTGTGTGAGACTCACAGTTTGAGCACGGCCAGGTTGGCCTCCAGGTCGTAGGCGTTCTCTCTGGCCTGTGTGTGTGTGTGTGTGTGTGTGTGTGTGTGTGTGTGTGTGTGTGTGTGTGTGAGACTCACAGTTTGAGCACGGCCAGGTTGGCCTCCAGGTCGTAGGCGTTCTCTCTGGCCTGTGTGTGTGTGTGTGTGTGTGTGTGTGTGTGTGTGTGTGTGTGTGAGACTCACAGTTTGAGCACGGCCAGGTTGGCCTCCAGGTCGTAGGCGTTCTCTCTGGCCTGTGTGTGTGTGTGTGTGTGTGTGTGTGTGTGTGTGTGTGTGTGTGAGACTCACAGTTTGAGCACGGCCAGGTTGGCCTCCAGGTCGTAGGCGTTCTCTCTGGCCTGTGTGTCCACATATCGCTCCAGCGTGGACAGGTTCTCAGGGTTGTATCTGTGCAGATTATTAATCAGATCGACTCAAGCGTTCAGAAATGATGAACGTCACAGATATTGAACTGAATCAACATTGATCTGAATAACGACAACACGGTCTTCTGTAGAGGAGCTTTACAGTGGACACTGGATCGGTTTCATAATTACCCTGCTGAAATACAGCAAGTTGACTAACGTTAGTTTAGACACAACAAAACTGGTCTAAGCTCGTTTTAAAGGGTTTTAGACACTTATTTAGCTGAACAAAACTGGTCTGAGGTCGTTTTAAAGGGTTTTAGACACTTATTTAGCTGAACAAAACTGGTCTGAGGTCGTTTTAAAGGGTTTTAGACACTTATTTAGCTGAACAAAACTGGTCTAAGCTCGTTTTAAAGGGTTTTAGACACTTATTTAGCTGAACAAAACTGGTCTGAGGTCGTTTTAGCCGTTTTTACACATCACTGTTGACATGTCACACAAGCTCCTACTTTCCATTAATCTTTTCTGTTTTAGGTTAATTAAGCGCTTTTGTTGGGGTGACAGCCTCGACTGTTTTATTTACTGTTATTACTAAAAATAACCAACAATAAATCGATCATCTTTACCTGTCGATGCCCCGCAGAAGTTTGCCGACGTTCGCTCTCATCTGCTCAAATGTCGTGGCCATGATTGCAGATCCGAGTGTTTATTCACTTATAATTTTTTGTAAATTATTATTACGTTTTTATATATATTTTTTCTTTATTTTCCAGACACTCGGATCCTCACGAGCGACACAGCGACGCGTGCGAGCGGCAGAGACCGACGTCATCAGGCGCGCGACAGTCACGTGACGAGCGCGCACGGATTCTGAGAGCGCCGCCGTGCGCGTGGACGGAGTCATTGCATACAAATGCACGTCAAACAAATAAGAAACAATATTCACGACACTTTAGATCAGTGTCAGCAATTAAATTAACTTTTTATTTGGGTGTACGTTTAATAACACCATGAAACACACTGAGCCTTATTCATTATACATGCTATGCTCATATTTCAATGCTGATGCTTCCATTTAATAGTTCAGCTTAATAATTACAATAACTACCTGAAATCTTATGAAATGCAGACTCAGAATTACGTTTTTGTCTTCACATTTTGCTGAAATTAATGTAGTTTCGAACCCAGTTCCAAATATGTGGGTGATTACATAATCAGATTACCAAAATTAAGTACTTGTTATGCTATTATATTACGTTTTACTCATTGTTGATGTAAATTAATGCATGAACTAACGAGAGCTTATACATCTCAGTATATTTTGTTCCTCAGCCATAATAAGACAAATTACACACATATCAAGAGAAACAGAAATGCAAGGAAACTCAACGAATTATGATTTTTAAAATTAAAAGTAGAATTTGAAATAATTGTAAAAGCACAATAAAAGACAACCCATACAAGTGTGTGTGACATCCATTTATTACGCAATTCAGAGAAATGTCAAATTACAAAGATACGTTTATTTAAAGACCTGAATGTTCTGTAGTGAAACTGAATGAAGAATTCAGGATTACATGATAATGTTTCCATGTTTGCCTGAGGAATCCTGTGACGGGACGAGTAGAAAACTGATGGGAAAATATATATATATATGTGTGTGTGTGTGTGTGTGTGTGTGTATGGAGCTCAAATCAAGGTGTTCCTATCAAAAACCCCTGGGAAACACGGACGGACACATTATTATTATCATTATTATAACTATTATTATTATTATTCCCGGAGCCGAATCACAGAGTTTGCCTTGAGAAAAATAATCATGATTCGGGATGTAAAAATGTCTTTATAAGAATCTTGAAAAATACGCTCTAGATCTAGGAAACAAGCTTATATGAGTGCATTAAAAAAAACAAAAGAAAACACAATTTATAATATTGCAATAATAAACATTTGCTGGAGACGAGATGCTCGGATTTGTATAGAAATGCCCGAGCTGATCGAGCGCACACACACACACATGCTCAGGATGGGCGGAGCAGGGAATTCTGGGAAGGGTCAGGGCTTGTTCTAGCACCCTGCATGAGGGGCCCTGACACCCTGAACGCAGACATCAGCCCTGACCGCTTCACTCACGTGTGTGTGTGTGTGGGGCGCATCAGTCACCGGCTGGTACATGCAAACAGGAAGTACCCTAATAGTCTGTTGCCATTAAACAGAGACAACCACGTACATCAACGTCACCATACGCTAAAACTACATACAAACAGCAGGAGAGAGAGAGAGAGAGAGAGAGAGAGAGAGAGAGAGAGAGAGAGAGAGAGAGAGAGAGAGAGAGAGAGAGAGAGAGAGAGAGAGAGAGAGAGAGAGAGTGTGTGTGTGTTTAGGCTCGTTCTCCACGGATGCGGCGTGCCAGCTGGATGTCTTTGGGCATGATGGTCACACGCTTGGCATGGATGGCACACAGGTTAGTGTCCTCAAACAGACCCACCAGATACGCCTCGCTGGCCTCCTGCACACACACACACACACACACACACACACACACACACACACGAGTCACATGACCTGACATCAGAGGACGCAGCGTAGAGTTTATTTTTTGGTTTGAATTTTAGTAAATGGCTTGTATTTTTTGGCTTGTTTGTTTAGTTTTTATTCATTTCTTTCTGTTTGTTATTTCAGTACATCAAGATTAACTAAATGCAGATGAACATTTATTTTTTTAAATGTTTATAGTTTTTGTTAATTTTTTATATTTTGAATTAGATTTTATTTGAAAAAACTTTTTGGTTTTCATAAATAAAATAAATAAAAAATAAATCTCAAAAAATCTCAAATGTCTATCAAGATAAACTACATGAAAATTATATTATTTTTCTTTTCTTTTTAAACATGTCTAGCTTTTATTCATTTTCATACTTTGAATTGAACTTTTTAATATTAAAAATATATATATATACACTGTATACATTTAAAATATATATATATTTTTTTTTTTTACAAATTGTCATATTAATTTAATTATATTTTACTTTATTTAGAATTTTTTGAAATGTCTAGTTGTATTAATTTTACTTTTAATGTTTATTATATTTTTATTTTAGTTTATTACTTTTAAAAAAATGTCTATATAGTTTTTTTATGTTAGTTATGTAAGTACATCAAGCTAAGCTAAATGAAAGTGAGATTTTTTCCTTTCTTTTTTTAATAGGTCTTGTTTTTATTCATTTTCATATTTTGAATTTTATTTTTAATATTTGTTTTTAATTTTAGTTTTTTTTTTTTAAATATGTCTATATAGTTTATTCATATTTTTTATTAGATTTTACTTTTTACATTTTTAATGTTACATTTTTATTTTCCTTTAGTAATTTTTTTTAAATGTCTATGTAGTTTTTATACATTTTTTGTTATTTCAGAACATCAAATTAAACTAAATGAATATAGAGAATTGTTGTCTATATAGTTCTGTTTCAGATATAGTTTCTTCATTCATATTTTGAGTCGTGTCTGGTGTGTGTGTGTGTGTGTGTGACCTCTGACCTGCAGCGCTCCGATGGCGGCGCTCTGGAAGCGTAAGTCGGTCTTGAAGTCCTGCGCGATCTCTCGCACCAGACGCTGGAAGGGGAGTTTGCGGATCAGCAGCTCCGTGGACTTCTGGTAGCGGCGGATCTCACGCAGAGCCACGGTCCCGGGCCTGAGGCACACAGAGACGTTAGCGGCGTCAGACAGAGCAGTTAGCGTTAGCCATTAGCTGTGTCAGGTGACACAGAGCAGTTAGCGTTAGCGGCGTCAGACAACACACAGAGTTGTTAGCGCTAGCCGTTAGCGGCGTCAGACAACACACAGTTGTTAGCGCTAGCCGTTAGTGGCGTCAGACAACACACAGAGCTATTAGCGCTAGCCGTTAACGGCGTCAGACAATACACAGAGCTGTTAGCGCTAGCCGTTAGCTGCGTCAGACAACACACAGAGCTGTTAGCTGTTAACGGCATCAGACAACACAGAGCTGTTAGCGTTAGCCATTAGCAGCGTCAGGCGACACACAGAGCAGTTAGCGTTAGCCATTAACAGCGTCAGGCGACACACAGAGCAGTTAGCGTTAGCCATTAGCGGCATCAGGCGACACACAGAGCAGTTAACGTTAGCCATTAGCAATGTCAGGCGACACACAGAGCAGTTAGCATTAGCCATTAGCGGCGTCAGGCGACACACAGAGCAGTTAGCGTTAGCCATTAGCGCTGTTGCAGTGAATTTGAATTTTGACAGGAAGTGAGTGCCCATGTTGGGCTTCAACTCTCTCCGTTGAAATCAACAGGGTCGCTGTGTCCATTTCTTTTACTGTCTATGGTGTCAGGCGACACACAGCGCAGTTAGCGTTAGCCATTAGCAGCGTCAGACAGAGCAGTTAGCGTTAGCCATTAGCTGTGTCAGGTGACACAGAGCAGTTAGCGTTAGCAGCGTCAGGTGACACACAGAGCAGTTAGCTCTGCTGCCAGTAGGTGACAGCAAGGGACTGTCTTTGAGTGAGCTATTCAACCGTTTATTCAACGAAAAATGCTGATTCATTAAAAAATTTATGTAATGAAACAAGGTGTTAATTTAACTTTGAGCTCCAGTTTACAAGGCTCAGCTGACCAGCAGTGCATTCAACTTATTTAACATTCAATACACCTTCACAAAATGCAAAACACGAAGGGCCTTATGAAAAAAGAAAAACGCTAATATCGCAGTTGCTGCGGTTGCTTGCATTCCTTTGCGGTTGGCTTGTCAGTATGGCGGTATTACAATATTGCGGTTATCGCGACAGCCTAGGGATGTGGCGGCGAGGATATTTTCCCACCGTGAAAAATCGACGTGTGAGTCGAACTATTTAAATTGCTAATTTGAAAGTGAAACTAAAACGCGCGCGTGTCCACAGGCACAGAGTGAGCGTTTTCAGTTCATTACTATGGAGAAACGCTCGCGTTTTAGTTTCACTTTCAAATTAACACCAATTCGGGGGCAGATTGCTTGAATGGGGAGTTCATTAGCCAATTATTCTTAATGAGAAACACAACAACAAAACAGTACACTGACAAATTTGTTTAAATAGACACTTTTACATTTCGCTTTGACACCAAATATTCCTCCATCTTGTCAGTCGGCTCCTGAGTTTTTAATTTTTCGTAATTAAATCAGCTGGTCTGAGCTGCGACTCTCGTTCGGCTCACGCTTTATTAAGCAGACAGCGTTAATTTTTTAGAGTCGTTAGCCGTAAGCGGTGTCAAACGACACAGAGCTGTTAGCGGCGGTCAGGCGACACAGAGTCGTTAGCGTTAGCTCTGTTAGTCTCTGTCAACACAGAGCCGCGTGTGTGTGTGTGTGTGTGTGTGTGTGTCGCGTCCTCACCTGTAGCGATGGGGCTTCTTCACTCCTCCGGTGGACGGCGCGCTCTTACGGGCCGCTTTAGTCGCCAGCTGCTTACGAGGAGCTTTTCCTCCAGTCGACTTACGCGCGGTTTGCTTCGTACGGGCCATCCTGACACACACTCACCTGAAACTGAATAACACACACACTAGATGACGATGATGAGGTTGAGAACAGTCACATGACACTAAAGGTATTTTTAAGAATATCTCATAATAATGTTATACACAATCACAAAAGTGACCATTAATAATAATAATAATAAAGAAAGAAATATATAGAAATTTAAATCAATTTCTATGATTTATTTATTTAAATCAAGTTTTATTATTTTATCATTAAATGTATTTTTAAATCAAATATTTTATTTAAATGGATAAAATAATAATTAATTTTAATAAATTAGTTAGTTTATTTAAATAAAATTTATTTAAGTCCTATTTTATCATGCATTTATTTAAATTAACATTTTTTATTTAAATTATTTATTTATTTCAATCACATTTGTATTACTAATTTGTTTTAATCATTTTTTATGTATTTATTTAAATCATTTTTTTATTTTAATCAAATATTTTGTATTAAATTTCAATTTTATTATTTTATGTCTTTTTATATATATATATATATATATATATATATATATATATATATATATATATATATATATATATAAATAATTTACTTACGTTAATTTGTATAATTTATGCATTTACTTAAAGTTTTTTGTTTTTACATTTTTAGTTTAATTTTATTATTAAATTCATTATTTATTTTATGTTGGCGTTTTTTTAAACACTTTTTCACAGACCATGTTATACTAATACACAATCATAAAAGTGACCGTTAATAATAAATGAATACAAATAATTTTGAAGTCATAAATCTATTTTAAACGTTTCCGTGTTGAGTTTGAACTCCAAGCTCATGTCAATCATGTCAGCCTCGCTGTCTTAATATTCATGAGCCGACCAATCAGAGCACAGGAGATAAACCAGACGGTTGGCGTTAGCCACGCCCTTCATCTGTGAACATCATGGCGCCTGTTTGATACGAACCGTAAACTGAGAGAGAAAAGATACGAACTAACGACAAAACTTCGACAATTTCACTGGGAATCTTACCACTGTTCTTGCCAATTACTCTCGGACAACAAAGAAAAGACCCTAGGGATGCATCATCGGTCGTTTAAAGCAGGAATGGAGGCGTTTATGTGGATTTTCGGCGTTTGTGAAATATCAGTTTATTTTGGATGGATTTTGAGGCTCGCGCGGCTGAAGCGCTTCAGTATTTCTCATATAAACACAGACACGGTCAAATTCATTCGAAATACCACAAAACGCATTTTTTCTGCCTAAAATAACAATTAAATATCACACATTTATATTCACACGGACCTACTGATCTTACCTTAGTGGAATTGTGTTTAAAGAGTATTTAGAGTTGAGCTTCAGTGTTATTTACCGTCTCGCGCACAATGACAGCGGAAATGCGCCAATCAGCGGCTCCCACAATGCATCGCGAGTCTCTCCACCGCTGTGTTCCTAAATTCATCTGTTTAAATCACTATAACTCTGCAGTGCACAGACGATATTATTAATATACATGTATTATTAGCGCACTTCAGCCGGATATCAAACACATGATCAATGCACCAAATAGACCAAATTATTATGCGATTAACCCCCATTTTCATGCGTAATTTATACAGTGAAAAAATATAAATGATTTTTATAAATGTGTAAAATATTAAATATAAGTTTTTACTAGTACTGTTGGATTTATTTATATTTGTTGACGATGTTTATTGTTTTTTAAATTAACTTAAAAAGTATTAATATTTTTATTTATTTCTATAATGATTTATTTATCCACTATTTTAATGTTTTTGATGTCTATTTGTTTTAATATTTTTTTAAATTTATTTTAATTAAACTTATTTAAATCAATTTCTATTATTTATTAAATTAAAGTTTTATTATTTTTTTGTTTTAATCCATTATTTTTATGAAATGTATTTAAAATGTCTTTATTTTAATCAAATATATTTCAATCACGTTATTTATTGGAATGAAATGTATTTATATAATTGTTATTTATTTTATATAAGTATAATTCTTATAATAATTATTTAATAATTTTTATTTAAATATAATTTTATTTATTTTTAATCAAACGCATTTATTTAAATCGATTTGTATTATTTATGTATTGTAATCAAATGTATTTAAGTAAATTGTATTGATGCTTAATTTATCTATTCATTAATTTTAATTAATCATTTGTTTCAATAAATTTTTCCCATTAAAATGTATTTATTTAAATCAATTTATATTTTATAAAAAATATTTTTCTTTTATTTAAATCCTTTTTTATTATATATTTATTTTAATCAAATGTACTTAAGTTCATTTTTATTATTTATTTAAATAATTTATTATATATTCTATATATAGAATGTCACCTTAACCTATTTTTTTACACCGTTTTTCTTTTTCACGGACACTAATTTGTAACTGAAATTTTGCTTGAGTGAATTAAACATATTTTTAGCCTCAGGAACAATGAACTATAACACATTATCATGAGATATCACATGACACACTGTGGAAAAACATGGATATTGTATCATTACAGAAAATACATCCATAAGACTTTTACCTGAGAAAAATGTTATTAGGGCCCGAGCACCGATGGTGTGAGGACCCTCTTGGAATTGCTCTGTTTATTATTATTCTTCTTCTTCTTCTCCGCAATGAATCGCATTTTTGAGGGCCTAAACATGCACGAAAACTCACGAAAATTTGCACACGCGTCAGAACTGGCGAAAATTTACATCTGATATGCGTTTCAAAATTGGGCGGGGCAAAATGGCTCGATAGCGCCACCTATAAAGGTTCAACGGAGTGCGCCTCGCGTTACGTTTCACGTACGTGTACGAAATTCGGTACATACCTGTAGTGGCCCAATACCTACAAAAAAGTCTCTTGGAGCGTAGCCCTAAACACAACAGGAAGTCAGCCATTTTGAACTTCCTCTCAGATTTTTGTGCAGTTTTTGCCATTTTCAGGCCTCGTACTTTAACGAACTCCTCCTACAGTTTTAATCTGATCATCTTCAAATTTGGTGAGTCTAATCTTAAGGCCTTTGCGACGTTAAATTGCGAAGATCTTGAGTTTTCGTCGAAGGGCGTGTCCTCGGCGGCCTGACAAATTTTGATGTTTCGCCATGAAACAGGAAGTTGCTGTAACTCAGGCAAACAATGTCCAATCTGCCCCAAACTTCACACGTTTGATAAGAGTTATGTCCTGAACACATGTCCATGCTCATATTCAGTTACAGTCATAGCGCCACCTGCTGGCAACAGGAAGTGACATGTTTAACACTGTTGTGGACTCCTGATAACATATAAAAAAGTGCCAGCAAGTGTTAAACATGCTAACAACATACTTGAAACATGCTAAAACATGCTAGCAAGCACTTAGCTAAGTGCTAAAGCATGCTATTACTGCAATTCAATAGGAATTTGCTGTAACTCAGGTATGGAATGTCCAATCTGCCCCAAACTTCACACGTTTGATAAGAGTCATGGCCTGAACACATCTACATGAGAATATTCAGTTATAGTAATAGCGCCACCTACTGGCAACAGGAAGTGACATGTTTAACACTGTGATGCAGTACTAGCAACATATTAATTATGCCAATGAGTTATAAACATGTTAGAAACATGTTAAAACATGCTAGCAATTCTTAGCTAAGTGCTAAAGCATGCTAATACAATGAAACAGGAAGTTGCTGTAACTCAGGCAAACAATGTCCAATCTGCCCCAAACTTCACATGTTTGATAAGAGTTCTGTCCTGAACACATGTCCATGCTCATATTCAGTTACAGTCATAGCGCCACCTGCTGGCAACAGGAAGTGACATGTTTAACACTGTTGTGGACTACTAATAACATATAAAAAAGTGCCAGCAAGTGCTAAACATGCTAGCAACATACTAGAAACATGCTAAAACATGCTAGCAAACACTTAGCTAAGTGCTAAAGCATGCCAATGCAATGAAAGAGGAAGTTGTTGTTACTCAAGAAGGCAATGTCCAATCTGCCCCAAACTTCACACGTTTGATAAGAGTCATGGCCTGAACACATCTACATGATAATTTTCTGTTAATTTTCTGTTATAGTAATAGCGCCACCTACTGTCAACAGGAAGTGACATGTTTTACACTGTGATGCAGTACTAGCAACATAGTAAAATATGCCATTGAGTGTTCAACATGTTAGAAACATGTTAAAACATGCTAACAATTCTTAGCTAAGTGCTAAGGCATGCTAATGCAATGAAAGAGGAAGTTGTTGTTACTCAAGAAGGCAATGTCCAATCTGCCCCAAACTTCACATGTTTGATAAGAGTCATGGCCTGAACACATCTACATGATAATTTTCTGTTAATTTTCTGTTATAGTATTAGCGCCACCTGCTGTCAACAGGAAGTGACATGTTTTACACTGTGATGCAGTACTAGCAACATAGTAAAATATGCCATTGAGTGTTAAACATGTTAGAAACATGCTAAAGCATGCTAGCAATACTTAGTTAAGTGTTAAATCATGCTATTAATGCCATGAAACAGGAAGTTGTTTTAACTCAGGCAAGGAATGTCCAATCTGCCCCAAACGTCACACTTTTGATAAAAGTCCTGCCCTGAACACATCTACATGACAATTTTCACTTATAGTAATAGCGCCACCTACTGTCAACAGGAAGTGACATCTACAATGTGATGCAGTACTAGCAACAAATTTAGATATACCATTGAGTTCCAAGCATGCTAGAAACATGCTAAAACATGCTAGCAACACTTATCTGAGTGAAAACACATTGTATAATCCCCATAATAAAGGACATTTTTGTAACTGACATTGACATACTCCTCCTATATTTACCTACATAAATGCACATTCCCCTCCGTGCACGTTTTACACTGTGATGCAGTACTAGCAACATAGTAAATATGCCATTGAGTTATACACATGTTAGAAACATGTTAAAACATGCTAGCAATTCTTAGCTAAGTGCTAAAGCATGCTAATGCAATGAAACAGGAAGTTGTTGTTACTTAAGAAGGCAATGTCCAATCTGCCCCAAACTTCACACATTTGATAAGAGTCCTGCCCTGAACACATCTACATGACAATTTTCAGCTATAGTAATAGCGCCACCTACTGGCAACAGGAAGTGACATGTTTAACAGTGTGATGCAGTACTGGCAACATAGTAAATATGCCATTGAGTTATAAACATGCTAGCAATTCTTAGCTAAGTGCTAAAGCATGCTAATGCTATGAAACAGGAAGTTGTTTTTACTTAAGAAGGCAATGTCCAATCTGCCCAAAACTTCACAAGTTTAATAAGAGTTCTGTCCTGAACACATGTGCATGCTCATATTCAGTTACAGTCATAGCGCCACCTGCTGGCAACAGGAAGTGACATGTTTAACACTGTTGTGGACTTCTAATAATATATAAAAAAGTGCCAGCAAGTGTTAAAAATGCTAGCAACATACTAGAAACATTCTAGCAAACACTTAACTAAGTGCCAATGCATGCTATTACTGCAATTAAATAGGAATTTGCTGTAACTCAGGCATGGAATGTCAAATCTGCCCCAAACTTCACACATTTGATAAGAGTCATGGCCTGAACACATCTACGTGACAATTTTCAGTTATAGTAATAGCGCCACCTACTAGCAACAGGAAGTGTCATGTTTAACACTGTGATGCAATACTGGCAACACATTAAATATGCCATTGAGTTATAAACATGTTATAAACATGTTAAAACATGCTAGCAATTCTTAGCTAAGTGCTAAAGCATGTTAATGCAATGAAACAGGAAGTTGTTGTTACTCAAGAAGGCTATGTCCAATCTGCGCCAAACTTCACACATTTGATAAGAGTTCTGCCCTGAACACATGTCCATGACAATTTTCAGTTATAGTAATAGCGCCACCTACTGTCGACAGGAAGTGACATGTTTTACATTGTGATGCAGTACTAGCAACATATTAATTAAATATGCCATTGAGTTCTAAACATGCTAGAAACATGCTAAAACATGCTAGCAACACTTATCTGAGTGATAACGCATGCTACTATCCCCATAATAAAGGACATTTTTGTAACTGACTTTGACATACTCCTCCTATATTTACCTACTTAAATGCACATTGCCCACCGTGCTCTGTCTTCCTGAAGCCACCGGGTGGCGGTGGCACGGGTGCGAGGGCCCTTTCATCGCTGCTTGCAGCTTTAATTGGAGGTGAAATACTTTAATAAAACAGAGCTCTCGATAACAGTTCAACACCAATTTATTATCTGTGTACAAATATTTGCTTCTTATACGTACAAAAACAAAGCATAAAAACCATGAAAAGGTGTAGAAAAAACCTGAGTGAGTGTCCGCCTACACATCGCATGAAGAACAACTCATGAAGAACAACATCACATGGTATAAAATAGCTACAGTTTGTTGCTACATACACTCATCAACAACACAAGAGAGTGTGTGTGTGAAGAGGACGACTGGGACATGATCAATCCCAGAATACATCACTGGACTCACACATGAAAGAAAATCATTAGCACCCGGAACGAGTCCTGGACCGACTTTATTCAGACCCGACTTCACGAAACCCAGTGATTTAGTGCTTCGAGTCCTTCAGTCAGAGCCCCACACACACACACACACACACACACACAGATGCAGGTTTAGGCTCGTTCTCCACGGATGCGGCGTGCCAGCTGGATGTCTTTGGGCATGATGGTCACACGCTTGGCATGGATGGCACACAGGTTAGTGTCCTCAAACAGACCCACCAGATACGCCTCGCTGGCCTCCTGCACACACACACACACACACACACACACACACACACACACACACACACACGAGTCACATGACCTGCACATTGAGGATAATGTTTTGATTGGTCATGTGTTTAGTAATTCTGAATGATCTGTGTGCTGTAGTATATGCAGTTGGTTTATTTCTTTGGAAAACTTCATGTATCGCGACTTGACTTGTCTAGAATGTAAACATGCTCTGGTGTGTATAAATGTATGAATTATGGACTTATTTGGTGTCCTTTTGGAGTCTCCAAGTGGCATTTTTTTTTATAAAGACACTAAATTCACCTTGAAAAAAGCTTGCAGAAAATACAGTTTTGTGAGAATCTTGATGGTTTACTTTTTAAAATACTTCTATATAGTTTCTTCATTCATATTTTGAGTCGTGTCTGGTGTGTGTGTGTGTGTGTGTGTGTGACCTCTGACCTGCAGCGCTCCGATGGCGGCGCTCTGGAAGCGTAAGTCGGTCTTGAAGTCCTGCGCGATCTCTCGCACCAGACGCTGGAAGGGGAGTTTGCGGATCAGCAGCTCCGTGGACTTCTGGTAGCGGCGGATCTCACGCAGAGCCACGGTCCCGGGCCTGAGGCACACAGAGACGTTAGCGGCGTCAGACAACACACAGAGCCGTTAGCGTTAGCGGCGTCAGACAGAGCAGTTAGCGTTAGCCATTAGCTGTGTCAGGTGACACAGAGCAGTTAGCGTTAGCGGCGTCAGACGACACAGAGACATTACCGTTAGCAGCATAAGACAACACAAGAGCCGTTAGCTTTAGCCATAAGCGGCATCTGATGACACAGAACCGTTAGCGTTGTCTGACGACACACAGAGCCGTTAGCGTTATCGGCATCAGACGACACAGAGTCGTTAGCGCCGTCTGATTACACAGAGCGGTTTGCGTTAGCCATTAGCGGCACCAGACGACACAGAGCCGTTAGCATTAGCCGTAAGCGGTGTCTGACTACACACAGAGCCGTTAGAGTTAGCGGTGTCAGATGACATAGAACTGTTAGCATTAGCCGTAAGCGGTGTCTGACTACACACAGAGCCGTTAGAGTTAGCGGTGTCAGATGACATAGAACTGTTAGCATTAGCCGTCAGTGGCGGTCAGACGACACAGAGCCGTTAGCGGAGGTCAGACGACACTGAGCCACTTACGGCTAGTGTTAGCCTTTAGTCTCTGTCAACACAGAGCTGCGCGTGTGTGTGTGTGTGTGTGTGTGTGTCGCGTCCTCACCTGTAGCGATGGGGCTTCTTCACTCCTCCGGTGGACGGCGCGCTCTTACGGGCCGCTTTAGTCGCCAGCTGCTTACGAGGAGCTTTTCCTCCAGTCGACTTACGCGCGGTTTGCTTCGTACGGGCCATCCTGACACACACTCACCTGAAACTGAATAACACACACACTAGATGACGATGATGAGGTTGAGAACAGTCACATGACACTGAGAATATCCAGCAGGTCTACTATTTGATTTTTGCATGGATGCAAAAATGCATCCAACAAGATGTGGTAACACGTTACAATAAGGTTCATTAGTTAACATGAACTAAGAGTGAACAATACTTCTACAGCATTTATTAATCTTAGCTCATATTAATTTCAACATTTACTAATATGTTATTATTATTATCAAAGGTTGTATCTATTAATATTAGTACACTGTGAACTAACATGAACAGCTGTATTTTTATGAACTAACATTAACAAAGATAATAAATACTGTAACACATACTCATTGTTATTCATGTTAGTAAATGAACTAATGTTAACTAATGAATCTTATTGTAAAGTGTTACCCAAGATGTTTAAATAGTCAATATTTATATTACAAAACCACACTTCACGGTAGATATTTACTATTTGACTAGCAAAATCCGATGAACATTCCCATTAAGAAGATGCTCTATTGCACTTTTAAATACATAATAAGACAATATTTTTGAAGTGTAGATAAAAAAAAAATAATGTACACAACAACATGTTTAAAGAGTAAATATGAGGTTAATAGTACCACATGATAAATAACAACAAAGTAAACAACCTATACATTAGACTTAAATGTAGAAGTTTTAGGGTAAAATTTGAATGTCTAATAATAAGTATTATTGTAATTATTATATATTTGTATGATTCATATTATTATTTCTTTTAGTATGTTTTAGTATGCAAAACAAAATATATAAAGTCTTTTTCGTGCTGTTTTGGCAAAGTACGTTGAAAAAATAATTAACAGAATTAAAAGAAAACAAAAAATGTTTGGTCTGACTCTCGGTTACGTCAATCCCACTAGTTGTCAGATGAGTTTCACGGCGTTTTAGTGTGACAGCCATCAATCAACATGTTCTCTGCCAATAAACGCGGGCTACAGGCGGAGGGGGCGTGGCTTCAGTCACTCCTCACCAATCAACGGTCAGTGTGCAAATCCAGCCCCGCCCCCTAAACGGATAACATAATGGCTGCTAAAAAATGTAAGAATAGATAAAACAGCAGTTAAAGCACAACAAACAAACGACACGATTTCCAGCGTACTACAACTACTTTGCTCGCGTTTAAACACTGTCAGCAAGTGTTTTTATAAAATCACTGCGAGCAAAAGTGTGAGAATGAGTTTAATTAGTCGAAGGAAAGCGACAGAGATGAGAGTGAGCGCGCGACGCGTTTGTCTCACTTCAGAACGAGACCGTTTTATAGCGGTTTTCCCACACGATACCCAGAACGTTTATAAACGCGATGGATTCCCGTTCTCGTTAAACGGGCCGATGTGAGGTATGTACCGGGCGAGGACTCACCTGTCGCCGGGTGTTTGAGAGGTTGTGTTCCGCCGCGGAGGGGTTTTGCTGCTTGAAGAGAGTTTGAGGTGAAATGGCTGTTAGTCTCCCATCATACACCGCGGCTCGCGCGCTTCATTACACCACTAATCTTCCTTTCTTCACAGTTTTTCATAGACATATACACTAGACGTCACCTTGGGGTTCTAAGCATGCGTCAAAACCGCCGCCATCTTGGAACAGGGGTCTTGTCATAGGAAGTATCTAGGTAACGCTGCTATCTCCGCCTGTACTTCAAATTAATGGATGATGCCGGACTTTTGTGCTGCGTATGGATGTTCACGAACGAAATCTGAACTAGGAAGAATGTTTTTAAATTTTTTATTTTTTTTAATACATTTCTCTGGACTCGATGATAAATACATGTCTGACTCGTATCTTTTTGGTCAATGTACTACTGTAAAAGCATATTATCTGAGAATAACACGCTAAAGCAACACAGTAATTTTTTTGGTAAAAATGACAAAATCATTATTATGACATACTAAATCGAAATTATTCAATAAAAATGTTAAAAAAAACACATTTAAACAAACAAAAAACATTCTCGTATCTTTTTTTACGGTCAATTTACTAATGTAAAAGCGGATTGCTTCTGACTGAGTAGGCTATGCCACGCAAATTGCGATACAGTAATATTTTCAGTAAAAATTACTAAAAGTCATAATTGACACACTAAATAGAAATTGTCATTAAAAAAAAATAGAAACTAAATTCTTAGAATTACCTATAGTTCACTCAAAAATAGAAAATGCAGTCATCATTTTTTACACACCCTCAAGTTGTTACAAACCTATTCATTTCTGTCATCTGCTAAACACAAAAGAAGATATTCCATAGCATTTTTTTTCTCCATATGGAAGTCAATGGTGCCTTACAACTGTTTGGTCACAAACAATATTCAAAATATCTTCTTTTCTGTTCAGATGAACAAAGAAATACAGCTAACAACTTGAGAGTGAGTAAATAATGACAGAATTTTCCATTTTTAAGTTAAAGGAGCTATATGTAGTTTTTAGCGGCCTCTAGCAGTGAAGTTTCAGATTGCAACCAATTTTTACAAGGGCGCTCGTGCTCGAACTGCACTTTGGTGGTGTTTCCGTGGAGATATTAGCCGGAAACCATCGGGCACGCTACAAAATTGCGGACGCCGGTGACGTCACGATCTCAGAAGAAAATCGCTTGTATCTCTGGAACGCGAAGACCCAGAGAGCTCAAATTCGGGGGAGGAGGTCCCAGGGGGAGCCTTGCCCAAACGCTAGAGTGGCGGGCCTCGGGGACGCCCCCTACCGGATCGCCATTCGCTGGGACCCCCGATTTCGAACGGCTATAACTCAGGGACCCGGGCGAGTTGGCCCTCAGGGGTGGGCTCGTTCGAAAGGCCCCGTCCAGCACTACGAACAATTTGAGTCTTGGGAATATTGATCAAAGATTGACCGAGATATAAGCTGAAAAACGTGCGCCTTTGACCGGACGTAACTCCCTGACCGTCTACAATAGACTGTAAGGAGAGAGGCTCGGGAGCGCATGCACGGCACATACGATGGATTTCGCGGTAAATCCGACCCGGATCCTTCACATAGAAATAGGAATACTGGCCTTCAGAGGGAATAGCAAAACCTGACAATTGGATCATTGTGATGTGTGATTACAACCCCTTCACACACAGGCAATAAAAAAATGATTCATTTTAGTAGAAAAGTTACATATAGCACCTTTAATTATGACAAAAAGTTGAAATTATGTCAGAACATCATTGACCCCCCCCCCCCCATACTTATCATTACATCATACTTATGAGTCATAATTTCTAAAAAGTAGACACCTAATATAAAGTGAAACCAAATAAATTATGATTTATCAGGTGGTTTTTATTTGTTTTTGCACCTCTTACAGCAAATCGACCCAGTAATATTTTAACTTTTTTTGGAAATTAAACATCACATGGTCTAGATTTACTTATACAAATCATTGGATGTACAGCTAAGAATAACAACACAACAAAAGAGCCATGCTTTGATAAAGGTGTATGTACAGAAAGGTCCAGGTCCTCAGTACACGTAAGGCACCAGTTTGTGCGGCACTCGGCGGCAGTACTCTCTCCAGGCCTCGCCGTGCTTCTCCACACACGAGGCTTCGATCTCATTGGCTCGTTGCCTCAGTAAGTGCGCGCACTGCAGCGCCGGCAAGAACGGCAGAACGCTGGAGAACCCTGAAGAACACACACACAGCAGTCAAGAGAAAACTCAGGGTTTCCGCAGATTTTATGATGGTAAATTTAAGACTTATTTAAAGCAACACCAAGGACCTTTTCCTCTGCGGTCGCCCTACAGGTTGGAAGCGGAATTGTCCATTACCGCTGTCGTAAATAATTTAGCCTACCGCACTACTGTCGCACGCGCACGCTCGCTGTTTATCGAGTACCATACATATATACACTAGATGCCGGCTTGGGGTTCTAAACATGCGTCAAAGCCAAGGGGGGGGATCCATCAACAGGAAGTTGAAGCCGGCCGCGTGCCGCCATCTTGTAGCAGAACTTCACTTGCGTTAGCTTTCCATTGACTCCCATTCATTTTGGCGTCACTTTGACAGCGAATAACTTTACATCTGAGGCGTTTAAAGACTCCATTTGTCCATTATTTATTTCTAAAGACACACGACAATGTATAAAGGGCTCCATTACCTTCTATGTTACATTATGGCCCCGTAGAAACAGTTTTTGTAAAAATAGGCTAACGATTGCGTCATAACCACTCGACGCTCTGTCGCACAGTAGAGAAATTACCGTACAGACAGTAGGAGAAGCTCACAGGCAATCAACGCATTAACTTAATATGGCGTACTGGCGTTACATTTTAAAATAAATACTATACAAATTACTTACTCCTGCTCACTCACGCCAAAGAACTCTTTGCTCAAGCTCGCCGTCTCTGTAAGATTAACGTTGGCAGTTTTCACGCACAGCTACTAGAATATTTACATCTGTCAGACAGGCTCACGTCATCAAGCTTAGTTTGAGTCGGTTTGAGTCTGCGCGTCAGGAACGGAAGTGCTAAAAATGGGCTTCATTTGTCTCAACTGAGTTCCAATGAGATGGCTCTGTCCACTTCTTATACTGTCTATGGGTAAAACCGCCACCATCTTGCAACAGGAGTCTTGTCATAGGAAGTATCTAGGTAATGCTGCTCTGCCTGAACTTAAAATTCATGGATGATGCCGGACTTATGTGCTGCGTATGATGTTCACACAAATGAAATCTGAACTAGGAAGAATGTTTTTATATATATATATATATATATTTTTTTTCTTTCTTCTTCTCTGGACTCGATGATAAATACATGTCTGACCGTTGGAACGGACCAAAAAAACTAGAAAATCGCATTCATGATGATTTATGGTGATTTTATTTCCACGCTGATGCATTAAAGAGGAGGGGCTCCCCTGGATGATGACGCATTCGGTCCAATGAACTGCCGTAGCCAAGGTGTCATCTAGTGTATATATCTATGAACGCTTGCTGTAAAGCAAGTCAAATGTGTAGTTTTCTTATGTCTCATTAGAACTACAGAAACGCGACCCGATCTGGCAATCTTACATAGTATACCAGATAAAGGACCACAAAGCAGTGGCATAAGTGCATCTCACCATGGCACTGTCACGTTTTGATGTGTTCTGTTTAGTTTTGTGATCTCGTTTCCCCCTGTCTATTGTGTTTTTGGTTTAGTCCTGTTAGTTTTCCCGCTTCTCGTTTGTGTTCAGTTTCATCACCTGTGTTTAGTTAATTATCTTGTTAGCCTCAGTTCTTTTAAGCCCTATGTTTTCCCTCAGTGTTTGTTGGTCGTCGTCATTGTATGGTTGTGTAATTTGAGTTCCCTGAAGTCCTGGCATTTGTTGTTTTGGTTCCTGTATGTTTAAAGAATTCTACTTTGTAAATAAATCAATTATATTGAAGCTCCATTCGTCCTCGTCTTCAGCTACCTGCACACAAACCTGACAGAACGACCAACCATAAAAAAGGAAAAAGAAAAGGAAAACGAAGATGGGCCGTAGGAGGAAGAAGAAAGAGGTGAAACCCTGCAACATACCCATCCTTTTCCAAAGGGAACGCTCCCTAGAAGAGTATGCAGGACTTTATATGGGCCTATATGATGATGTGAGATGGGATGAGGAGGAATTGACACAAAGTTTCTGGGGTGGATTAAAGGACCCGCTTGCCCAGTTGATTCTGGTGAAAGATCTCAATCTGTCATTTCTGGAGTTCGTTGATCACACGCTATGGGTGTGTGGATCGAACTACGTGGTAGAGGATCTTCCCCTTCAACCTATTTCAAGTCCGGTCTATCCTGAGCCCGTTGTCAATCTGCCAGAACCCATAGTCTGCCCATCCGAAGCTGAGTCCGTCACATGTCCGCCAGTGACTGAACACGCAGCACGTGAGTACATCCAAGAAGACACTGCGCTGATGGTGATGTCTGCAGCGATTCTGTGTGTGTGGGCTACATACGCATCAGTTCCAGCCCATGAACCCAGCCCAGCCGAGCCCTCAACGCTGGTTCCGTCCAACCACGTCCAGCCAGAGCTTCACGTCAACCACGTTCAGCCAGAGCTTCTCGTCAGCCACGTCCAGCCAGAGCTTCACGTCAGCCACGTCCAGCCAGAGCTTCACGTCAGCCACGTCCAGCCAGAGCTTCACGTCAGCCACGTCCAGCCAGAGCTTCACGTCAGCCACGTCCAGCCAGAGCTTCACGTCAGCCACGTCCAGCCAGAGCTTCACGTCAGCCACGTCCAGCCAGAGCTTCACGTCAGCCACGTCCAGCCAGAGCTTCACGTCAGCCACGTCCAGCCAGAGCTTCACGTCAGCCACGTCCAGCCAGAGCGCCACGTCCAGCCAGAGCTTCACGTCAGCCACGTCCAGCCAGAGCGCCACGTCCAGCCAGAGCTTCACGTCAGCCACGTCCAGCCAGAGCTTCACGTCAGCCACGTCCAGCCAGAGCTTCACGTCAGCCACGTCCAGCCAGAGCTTCACGTCAGCCACGTCCAGCCAGAGCTTCACGTCAGCCACGTCCAGCCAGAGCGCCACGTCCAGCCGGAGCTTCACGTCAGCCACGTCCAGCCAGAGCTTCACGTCAGCCACGTCCAGCCAGAGCGCCACGTCCAGCCGGAGCTTCACGTCAGCCACGTCCAGCCAGAGCTTCACGTCAGCCACGTCCAGCCGGAGCTTCACGTCAGCCACGTCCAGCCGGAGCTTCACGTCAGCCACGTCCAGCCGGAGCTTCACGTCAGCCACGTCCAGCCAGAGCTTCACGTCAGCCACGTCCAGCCAGAGCGCCACGTCCAGCCAGAGCTTCACGTCAGCCACGTCCAGGCAGAACTTCTTTCGACGCTGGTCCCGTCCAGCCTAAAGCTTCCTTCGCCGCTGGTCCCGTCCAGCCCAGAGTTTCCTTCACCGCTGGTCCCGTCCAGCACGGATCCTTCGCCTTCACCGCTGGTTCCGTCCAGCACGGATCCTTCTCCTTCACCGCTGGTTCCGTCCAGCACGGATCCTTCTCCTTCACCGCTGGTTCCGTCCAGCACGGATCCTTCTCCTTCACCGCTGGTTCCGTCCAGCACAGATCCTGCGCCAGAGCCCGCTGATCCTGCGCCAGAGCCCGCTGATCCTGCGCCAGAGCCCGCTGATCCTGCGCCAGAGCCCGCTGATCCTGCGCCAGAGCCCGCTGATCCTGCGCCAGAGCCCGCTGATCCTGCGCCAGAGCCCGCTGATCCTGCGCCAGAGCCCGCTGATCCTGCGCCAGAGCCCGCTGATCCTGCGCCAGAGCCCGCTGATCCTGCGCCAGAGCCCGCTGATCCTGCGCCAGAGCCCGCTGATCCTGCGCCAGAGCCCGCTGATCCTGCGCCAGAGCCCGCTGATCCTGCGCCAGAGCCCGCTGATCCTGCGCCAGAGCCCGCTGATCCTGCGCCAGAGCCCGCTGATCCTGCGCCAGAGCCCGCTGATCCTGCGCCAGAGCCCGCTGATCCTGCGCCAGAGCCCGCTGATCCTGCGCCAGAGCCCGCTGACGTCAAGTCTGTCCCTGTCCCTGAGCCTGTGTCGATCCCGGAGATTGTGTTTGTCCCTGAGCCGGAATCTATGTTTGTTTCTGTATTTGTTTCTGTTCTTATGACTGTGTCTGTGTTAATGTCTGTCCCTGAGCCAGTGTCTGTCCCTGTCCCTGTCCCGGAGCCTGTCCTTGACCCGGAGTCGGTGTCGGTCCCAGAGCCTGAGCCTGTGTCTATCCCAGAGTCTGAGCCTGTACCGGTCCCTGAGTCTGAACCGAGGTCTTCACCGCCCTGGCCACCTGAAAGGCCTGATCCGCCCTGGCCGCCCGAGGGGTCTGCTCCGCCCTGGCCACCCGAAGGGTCTTCACCGCCCTGGCCACCTGAAAGGCCTGATCCGCCCTGGCCACCCGAGGGGTCTTCACCGCCCTGGCCACCCGAAGGGTCTTCACCGCCCTGGCCACCCGAAGGGTCCTCACCGCCATGGCCACCCGAAGGGCCCTCACCGCCATGGCCGCCCGAAGGGTCCTCACCGCCATGGCCGCCTGAAGGGTCACCACCGCCCTGGACGCCCGAGGGTCCGACAGCTCCGCCGTGGCCACGCCCACGTCCTGTTCCGCCCTGGTCACGCCCACGTCCTGCTCCGCCCTGGTCACGCCCACGTCCTGTTCCGTCCTGGTCACGCCCACGTCCTGCTCCGCCCTGGTCACGCCCACGTCCTGCTCCGCCCTGGTCACGCCCACGTCCTGCTCCGCCCTGGTCACGCCCTCGTCCTGCTCCGCCCTGGTCACGTCCTGCTCCGCCCTGGTCCCCTGACCAGCCTGCTCCGCCTGGACCGTCCTGGAGTCCAGGATGCCCACCCTCCCACCCCTTTGGATGTTATACGGCGCAAGGACGCGCCTTCGGGGAGGGGGGAGGTACTGTCACGTTTTGATGTGTTCTGTTTAGTTTTGTGATCTCGTTTCCCCCTGTCTATTGTGTTTTTGGTTTAGTCCTGTTAGTTTTCCCGCTTCTCGTTTGTGTTCAGTTTCATCACCTGTGTTTAGTTAATTATCTTGTTAGCCTCAGTTCTTTTAAGCCCTATGTTTTCCCTCAGTGTTTGTTGGTCGTCGTCATTGTATGGTTGTGTAATTTGAGTTCCCTGAAGTCCTGGCATTTGTTGTTTTGGTTCCTGTATGTTTAAAGAATTCTACTTTGTAAATAAATCAATTATATTGAAGCTCCATTCGTCCTCGTCTTCAGCTACCTGCACACAAACCTGACAGGCACGACTTGATGAAACGATTTTGGAAACATTATTTGAAGGTAAAAAATCCTACTTAGTGTTGCTTTAAGACCCTTTTAGACTAAGTAACGGAAATGTAAGCACTCAATACATCAATATGTTTTCTAAATGTAAATGTTTATGGAAAAACATGCACTTCGAGTTTTGAAAATCTTCCAACAGATATCTGTTACTTAATTCATTTTACACACAAAAAAGAAGCTGCTTGAATCGTTTTGCTCAAAACCACTAAAATATGGAAATATATTTTACTGTACCTTCTGATCAAACTGCAAAAAAGATTGTAAAAATCAAAGCAAGATGCATTTACTTCAGATGTAAAATTGCTTGAAATAAGTATTTTTTTCTGTGAAATGTATCAAAATTAAGTTGTGAGAACTTAATTGTATTACATTTTTCATGACTTTATTTTAAATTTGCATCTCATGTAAATTTATTTTGATTTAAACTTATTTAGATCATAGATAGATCAAGATTTAAACTTAAAGTGTTTGTATTGGAAAACTACAAAAATACTGAGAAAGAATGCATTTTTTAGCAATGCATGCAACATTTAATGCCATGAATTTAAGACTTTCTGCTCTGATTTAAGACCATTTTAAGGCCTTAATTTGTGACAGTGCAAATGAATCCTTTAAGACCTTTATAAGGCTTGTAGAAACCCTGCCACTGAGATGAATGAGTTTAACGCTCGTACCGCAGGGGAGACACCAGGCAAACATCATCAGGATGTCTCCTAGATAATTAGGGTGTCGGACCCATCCGAACCATCCAGAAACCAGCAGACGTCTTCCCGACGGGCTTCGGATCGTGTGCAGACCTTTGAGAGAGACGTTGAGATCATGCATTTACTTTTATGCATGTGACAATTTGAGTGAATTTCAAATAAAATCTCAATCTTATGCTTTCCTGGCATGCAATATAGTAGAAATAACACAAACCCCATTCACACGGATCCATGAAAACAACTTTATAATAATAATAACTTTATTTTGTATAGCGCTTTTAAAAGTCAATTCTCAGAGCGCTTTACATAAGCAATATTAAGAAAAAATAACAAAGGCATGATAAACACAATACAAAGAAAGTATTGAACGCTGTATTCTGCTGCCAGGCCAGTAGGTGGCGATGTGACTGTGTCGAAACACTACGTGCCTATAGACTGAACACGCGCATGCGATAAAAACAACCCATTTTCTAAAGTTTACATTTTAAGGCCCCCAAAACGCCGTTGTCATGTAAACGAACGGACCCAACACATAAAAACTTTTCAGTTTTTAGTTTCTATGCTGACGAGAATACTTGAAAAGTTGGCAGAAGTAATTACACATTAATGAGCACATATCATTTTGAAAGAATAAAGTGTTTTTCGCTAAGAATCAACTTAAAAAATGAGACAGTGTAGCTTTATCACAGTAATTGTAAGAAGGGGGTGTAGAGTCTAGACTTATGCATTTAGGTTATTTCAAGTTATTTTTTCTCTGAAATGTGTCGCTTTGGTTTTCAGCGGCATTGCATAGGTTGGCATTCTTACTTTAAGACGTGAAGTTCTGATTACATTTTTTATGTCACAAAAAAACAGCTGTTTTTTCAACACCCTTCTGGTACTGGTCATGTGTCACTCAAAAAATTACCAACATTTATTATTATTTTTTTCAATTAAATGATTTTATTATATTTTTGTTTGATAATATTTTTTTCTTTTAAGTTTTGTATTTTTTAGGGGAGTTTGTTAGCCTGGTAATACCAGACTCTGCTACTTCACTTTGCTTCGACTACAGGAGCGAAATGAAATTAGCGGAAGTAGGAAGTATGACGTAGTCAGGCTAGGAGTTTGTGGTACTAAGTTATATTTATGCAGTAGTTATAATTTATTAACTTTTTGAGCATAGACCTGAAAATGAAATTTCCAACTTATACTGTTATTTATCTTTAATGCTTTGGAGCAACAGACTTAAGTTTGGTCTCTTTTTAAATAAAAAAAGTTTTATGAAAAATGTACTAAAATAAGAAATTGAATTTTCATATAAAATATATATTTTCCAAAACATTATACATTTACATTTTATTTTACTCTCAAATTGTGAGAAAATCAAAGCTATAAATCTAAACAAGTTGTGCTCCAAATTTGAGGTTGATAACTCAAAATATGATCTGTCATCATATGTGAGATGTTGTTTGGGTGCAGTACCAAACGCTTCCACTAGATCAAATTCGTCTCCCATTCATTTCCAACGCGCAAACAATACAAATGTGACTATTTTTCAGGACGTTTAACATTTTTAAATCATGTCCATTATTTGTGTGTGTGTGTGTGTGTGTGTGTGTTCACACAGCAAGTGCCAAAACCTTTACCAAGTTTGATGAAGTAAAAAAAAAAAAAATAAAAAAAAAATAAATAAAATGTTTCAGTCAAAAATGACCGCGGCCAGGGGTGTGTAGACTTGTATATATCCACTGTAAAAGCAAGCAGGATGAGAATATGAATATGAATATGAAGATGTTACACATACAAGCGTAGGCCGGGTCGTTTGGATTTCTGCGGAAACCATCTTTCTGCTCGTTGGACAGGTAATAAATCAGGAAGCCGATACCTGTCAGTACAATTCATTGAGTAGTTTAACAACTACTAGATTGTAATCAAGTGTACATGAATAAAATACTGGTCATAATGTTGCATTCTCATGTTTCTTTCCTGTGTCCACCAAAGCGGAAAACACACCTTTAGCACAGCGTTTTATTTAATTAAATTTTTTTAGCTGCTTTGCTATGATACAGAATATCCTGGGAAGTGTTCCTATAGTATCTCATTGTGTTGTTTTTATATAAAAATGTCAATACAATGTAAAGTATTTGCTTTTTAAATTTTTTTTGTTCCGTTATTATGCTTGTTGTCGTCGAACAAACAGAATGTGTCGATTGGTCGGTGTAGTATTAGCCCCGCCCCATCCTGCGCTGTGATTGGTCGGTGTGGTATTAGCCCCGCCCCTCCTGCACTGTGATTGGTCGGTGTGGTATTAGCGCACGTGAAAAAAACGCTTTGGTGGACACAGGGCCTATAAACGTGAGATCTGATGGCTTGATTATAATAATTATCATTATTATTCTCACCGAAGAGCAGGCAGATGAACACGGCAAACAGGAAGTGGATCTGATTGGGCCTCTGAAGCAGGAAGTAAACAGGAAGACTGGAGAAGAACGGGATCCAGATGAACTCGCCCAGAATCATGATGAACCCGATCGGCTCCTCTGTGAACTCTTTGGTCGTCAGCACAGACTCCTAAACAACCATCAGAAAAATCATACAATACAGCAGAATAACTAATAATAAATTACATAAAATATGACAAAAATTGGGATATTGCATAAAAGAAACCTAATTTTTTATCCAATATCTACTTAAAAAACGTACACGCTCAATTGAGATAGATCATGGTTTCATCCGATAACAAGTCATGCACATAGACTATGATGTAAACACATTTACTAAATGAATCCCTCAAAACCTCTGGCTCTCCGACTCGCCGGCTGTGATTGGATAACTGGAGTACCCAGTGGACCAATGGCGTCGCAGCATCTCTAATGTTGGTTTGGTGTTTCTGAGACGCCGGAGTGGAAGTGTGTGATCAGAACGATGTGGTTTAATTCCCTCAGAAGCGTCTCACACACACGAGTGTGTTCCCGAACACCAGCATCCGCACGCTAGAGAACACGACAGCGTTTACTGTGTTTCTCTGACACACACTCGTTTATGATGGAGGGAAGAAGAGCCGATTGCAGAAACTTAGTTTATTACTGATATTCTGCACCAGGAAGTGATGATTTTGTTCTCTTGAACACATGGGATGGACACGCTTCTTTATTTACAAATGTTTTTTGCCATATCCTAATTTTGTGCACAAATGTTGTAACTAGGGATGAAACACAGCTCATGTCTTCTGTTTCGAACATGTCAACTGAGTTCACACGTACTGTCAGTTTGTTGGTTATTCGAACGTTAAGCAAACATTCCGTTTTCTCATTCTTCAAACATTATTAGAATGTTACTTTTGAATCTTTAGAATGATGATCACATAATAAGCCAATAAGAGTCAGTGTGGCCTGCTGACCTCATCGACGAGGAAGTCCAGTATGTAAATGAGATGAAAGACGACCACTAGCATCAGAGCGAGAGACAGCGAGGTCTTCATCTCTATAGCCGTCAGGAGATAGTTCAGATCCATCAGGGCCTGCAGGACAAACACACACATCAAGTCTCCTTCATTTATACAGCGCTTGTAAAGGGTTAGTTCACCCAAAAATTAAAATCCTGTCAGTAATTACTCGCCCTCATGTTGTTCCAACCCCGTAAGACTTTCGTTCATCTTCAGAACACGAATTAAGATATTTGTGATTAAATCTGAGAGCTGGATCACTCCTCCATAGGCTTCTAAGGGACTGAAACTTGTTCCCCCCGAAAAGTTATTAAAGACATCGTTAAAATAGTCCAAGTGACTACAGTGGCTCAATCTTCAGTTTATCAAGCGACGAGAATACTTTTTGTGCGCAAAAACAAACAAAAATAACGACTTTATTTCAACTATTCGTTTCCATCTCGGTCGGCCTCGACGTATAGCTTCTGTGGTGTACGTCACACACATGACCAGCGTCGGCCAATAGTGAGCCTGTGTGTGACGTAGCCCTACGCTATAACACTACGCTATCACACTACGCCATCACACTACGCCATCACACTACGCCATCACACTACGCCATCACACTACGCCATCACACTACGCCATAACACTACGCCATCACACTACGCCATCACACTACGCCATCGCACTACGCCATAACACTGCGCCATCACACTGCGCTATAACACTGCGCTATAACACTACGCCATCACACTACGCCATCACACTACGCCATCACACTACGCCATCACACTACGCCATCACACTACGCCATCGCACTACGCCATAACACTGCGCTATAACACTGCGCTATAACACTACGCCATCACACTACGCCATCACACTACGCCATCGCACTACGCCATCACACTGCGCTATAACACTGCGCTATAACACTACGCCATCACACTACGCCATCGCACTACGCCATCGCACTGCGCCATCACACTGCGCCATCACACTGCGCCATCACACTGCGCTATAACACTACGCCATCACACTACGCCATCGCACTACGCCATCGCACTACGCCATCGCACTACGCCATCACACTGCGCCATCACACTACGCCATAACACTACGCTATCACACTACGCCATCACACTACGCCATCACACTACGCCATCACACTGCGCCATAACACTACGCCATAACACTACGCTATCACACTACGCCATCACACTACGCCATCACACTACGCCATCACACTACGCCATCACACTACGCCATCACACTACGCCATCACACTACGCCATAACACTACGCCATAACACTACGCCATCGCACTACGCCATCGCACTACGCCATCACACTACGCCATCACACTACGCCATCACACTACGCCATCACACTACGCCATCACACTACGCCATAACACTACGCCATCACACTACGCCATCACACTACGCCATCACACTACGCCATCACACTACGCCATCACACTACGCCATCACACTACGCCATAACACTACGCCATCACACTACGCCATCGCACTGCGCTATAACACTGCGCTATAACACTACGCCATCACACTACGCCATCGCACTACGCCATCGCACTGCGCCATCACACTGCGCCATCACACTGCGCCATCACACTGCGCTATAACACTGCGCTATAACACTACGCCATCACACTACGCCATCGCACTACGCCATCGCACTGCGCCATCACACTGCGCCATCACACTGCGCCATCACACTGCGCTATAACACTACGCCATCACACTACGCCATCGCACTACGCCATCGCACTACGCCATCGCACTACGCCATCACACTGCGCCATCACACTACGCCATCACACTGCGCTATAACACTGCGCCATAACACTGCGCTATAACACTACGCCATCGCACTACGCCATCGCACTACGCCATCACACTACGCCATCACACTACGCCATCACACTACGCCATAACACTACGCCATCACACTACGCCATCACACTACGCCATCACACTACGCCATCACACTACGCCATAACACTACGGTATCACACTACGCTATAACACTACGCTATAACACTACGCCATCACACTACGCCATCACACTACGCCATCACACTACGCCATCACACTACGCCATAACACTACGGTATCACACTGCGCTATCACACTACGCTATAACACTACGCCATCACACTACGCCATCACACTACGCCATCACACTACGGTATCACACTACGCTATAACACTACGCTATAACGCTACGCCATCACACTACGCCATCACACTACGCCATCACACTACGCCATCACACTACGCCATAACACTACGCCATCACACTACGCCATCACACTACGTCATCACACTACGCTATAACACTACGCTATAACGCTACGCCATCACACTACGCCATCACACTACGCCATAACACTACGCCATCACACTACGCCATCACACTACGTCATCACACTACGCCATAACACTACGCCATAACACTACGCCATCGCACTACGCCATCGCACTACGCCATCACACTACGCCATCACACTACGTCATCACACTACGCCATCACACTACGCCATAACACTACGCCATCACACTACGCCATCGCACTACGCCATCACACTACGCCATCACACTACGCCATCACACTACGTCATCACACTACGCCATAACACTACGCCATCACACTACGTCATCACACTACGCCATCACACTACGCCATCACACTACGCCATCGCACTACGCCATCGCACTACGCCATCACACTACGCCATCACACTACGTCATCACACTACGCCATCACACTACGCCATCACACTACGCCATCGCACTACGCTATCACACTACGCCATCACACTACGTCATCACACTACGCCATCACACTACGCCATCACACTACGTCATCACACTACGCCATCACACTACGCCATCACACTACGCCATCGCACTACGCCATCACACTACGCCATCACACTACGCCATAACACTACGGTATCACACTACGCTATAACACTACGCCATCACACTACGCCATAACACTACGGTATCACACTACGCTATAACACTACGCTATAACACTACGCCATCACACTACGCCATCACACTACGCCATAACACTACGCCATCGCACTACGCCATCGCACTACGCCATCGCACTACGCCATCGCACTACGCCATAACACTACGCCATCACACTACGTCATCACACTACGCCATCACACTACGCTATAACACTACGCCATCGCACTACGCCATCGCACTACGCCATCGCACTACGCCATCGCACTACGTCATCACACTACGCCATCACACTACGCCATCACACTACGCCATAACACTACGCCATCACACTACGCCATCACACTACGCCATCACACTACGCCATCACACTACGCCATAACACTACGCCATCACACTACGCCATCACACTACGCCATAACACTACGCCATCGCACTACGCCATCACACTACGCCATCACACTACGCCATAACACTACGGTATCACACTACGCTATAACACTACGCTATAACACTACGCCATCACACTACGCCATCACACTACGCCATAACACTACGCCATCGCACTACGCCATCGCACTACGCCATCGCACTACGCCATCACACTACGCCATAACACTACGCCATCACACTACGCCATCACACTACGCCATCACACTACGCCATCACACTACGCCATCACACTACGTCATCACACTACGCTATAACACTACGCTATAACGCTACGCCATCACACTACGCCATCACACTACGCCATAACACTACGCCATCACACTACGCCATCACACTACGTCATCACACTACGCCATAACACTACGCCATAACACTACGCCATCACACTACGCCATCACACTACGCCATCACACTACGCCATCGCACTACGCCATCACACTACGCCATCACACTACGCCATCACACTACGCCATCACACTACGCCATAACACTACGCCATAACACTACGCCATCACACTACGCCATAACACTACGCCATCACACTACCCCATCGCACTACGCCATCACACTACGCCATCACACTACGCCATCACACTACGCCATAACACTACGGTATCACACTACGCTATAACACTACGCCATAACACTACGCCATCACACTACGCCATCACACTACGCCATAACACTACGCCATCGCACTACGCCATCGCACTACGCCATCGCACTACGCCATCGCACTACGCCATAACACTACGCCATCACACTACGTCATCACACTACGCCATCACACTACGCTATAACACTACGCCATCGCACTACGCCATCGCACTACGCCATCGCACTACGCCATCGCACTACGTCATCACACTACGCCATCACACTACGCCATCACACTACGCCATAACACTACGCCATCACACTACGCCATCACACTACGCCATCACACTACGCCATCACACTACGCCATAACACTACGCCATCACACTACGCCATCACACTACGCTATAACACTACGCCATCGCACTACGCCATCACACTACGCCATCACACTACGCCATCACACTACGCCATAACACTACGGTATCACACTACGCTATAACACTACGCTATAACACTACGCCATCACACTACGCCATCACACTACGCCATAACACTACGCCATCGCACTACGCCATCGCACTACGCCATCGCACTACGCCATCGCACTACGCCATAACACTACGCCATCACACTACGCCATCACACTACGCCATCACACTACGCCATCACACTACGCCATCGCACTACGCCATCGCACTACGCCATCGCACTACGCCATCGCACTACGCCACCACACTACGCCATCACACTACGCCATCACACTACGCCATCACACTACGCCATCACACTACGCCATAACACTACGCCATCGCACTACGCCATCGCACTACGCCATAACACTACGCCATCGCACTACGCCATCGCACTACGCCATCGCACTACGCCATCGCACAAATAATCATAATCACAAATATCTTAATTCGTGTTCCTAAGATGAACGAAAGTCTTACGGGGTTGGAACAACATGAGGGTGAGTAATTACTGACAGGATTTTCATTTTTGGGTGAACTAACCCTTTAACAATATATAGTGTTTCAAAGCAGCTTTAAGGCCTGTTCACACCGGGACGAATTTCGCGCGCGTTATTCGCCGACGTTTAACGCCTCGTGACTAAACAAAGGGCGCCAATGTGAGTGTTCACACCGACGCGTAAAACGCCACGCGTAAAAGCGTCATTTTTAAAAAAACGCCTCGGGTTCGTTTTTTTTGTTTGACGCGCCGCGTCAAAAACTATCCGACCAATGAGATTGCCGCTTTTGCTCACGTGTCTGGAGCTTCTGAAGTTACATTAAAACACAACTTGGGGGCGCTCAAACACAAAACGGTCTTGCCGACCGGCGGCGAAGAAGATATACGCCAAGTAGCGTCTACACTGCCGGGAAGAAATAGACGAGGAAGATGCAAGGCAAGATGAATGTAGAGATGCTGGTCTTGTTGGTGTCTTTATAAAGAGACACCAACGAGAATAAATAACTATATGACACACGCGACAAACTTGCTCTCTTCTTCTGAATGACAAGCGAGTGCACTTTGTGGACCGGGGTATTTCTGTACATTAAGCGCCATCTAATGTCAGGGAATGAATTTGCATGTTCACTCGGCTCATCGTCAGCGAAAATCGCTTGGGTGTGAACACAAAAAACGCGTTGAAAAACGCTGACGAATAACGCGAGCCGAAATTCGTCCCGGTGTGAACAGGCCTTTACAGTGATAATAGGAGATTACAGTAGCAGAGATTGTTTAGGCTTCACAGCAGATCTAGAATAAAGTTATTGTCCAGATAAAGTTAGTTTTGATTGATTCACTTCCGTTGCAAAGATCATAAGTTATTATACCATGGTCTTGGTGAATACTCGATTCTGATTGGCTGCAGGGTGTCCATTAAAAAGTGATAGAGGACACCTAAAAAGGAGTTCTGGTGAAACTGACTGTTTACCATATGGTAACCATAGCAACAGGCAGTCAAAGTCAAAACAAACATCCAGGCTGCGTCCGAAATCGCATACTTCCCTACTATATAGTATGCGAAAAACAGTACGCGAGCAGAGTAGTATGTCCGAAATCATAGAATTCGAAAAACAGTAGGCGAAAAGTCCCCGGATGACCTACTACTTCCGGCGAGATTCTGAAGTGCGCATACGATGGACACTTTACTATCCCATGATGCCACGGGAGAGGAGTTGTTGTCGTTATATTTGAAAATGGCGGAATCCGGAGACGCGGCTGTAGCGTTAGCTATGGGCTGTAGAGATAAACACAGACATGCGTATCTCTATTGATTCATTCATGTTTATTTATCGATGGTAATATCACAAGCAAATAAATGGCTTTTTCCTTGCCAAAAATCAACATCTGTCATTGTTCATAGGGGTTGTGTGTGTGTTTTATGAGGTAAAATTTCTATTAGGTAAATAAATGTTATTGAAACTCCACAAAAGCCGTGATCTGCGAGCAGCTGACCGACGCCTCCTCTTGATTGTCGGCTCGGACGACGTAAAAACGCAGATGAAAACAGAAAGCAGAACTAAAAACAGCGCGAAGTTGGTGCAGTCAGTGGAATGGGCTCTTTACATTTTCGCACTGTTATGATAGCGCGTATGTCACGCGACAACAACATGGCGCATGTAGTACGTCCGGATTCATTCATACTACCCGTATTCATACTATATAGAACGTACTTTTTTAACGGTCGCGAAGTACGTTCTTATTTAAATGTAGTACCTACTCACATAGTACGCGATTTCGGACGCAGCCCCAGTTTGAAAACGAAAGTGTAACGCCCATGGCTAACTTACATGAAAAAAAAATATATACGTTAACTTTCTGGCTGGTAAACGGAGTAAGTGAGCTAAACTGAAGGGTTCTACGAGCTGAGCGGACTATAAATATCTCCGTAACCAGGGAAACCAAGTTATTGTTTGTAAAAACTTTAGATTTCGATTTTAAAACGAAATAAAATATAAACTAATGTTTTAAAAATGTGTTATTTGGCAAGTGACCATGGTATAAGTGGGTTACCCCTTCGAGGTGTCCATTGTCAGGTATTAATGGACTTTAATGGGCATTAACCCTTACTTAACTTAGGGTCTGCTTTTTACACGACACCATTCTAACAGAAAACATTTAATGTGTTCATTTGAACAACAACAGTTTCGGTGAATCGAGAACGCAAACTCTAAAATAGGGTCCAGGGTGCAAGTTTTGTTGAGAACTCTAAATGTTGAAAATGTTATTATCTCTGTGTAAACTTATAATAAAAACACGAAAACATGAATCTGAAACCGGTGACGACGTGCACATGCGTATCATCAGTCTATAGATGTGTGTTTGAATATGTGCGCAGGCGTGTGTCTTTCTTTACAGGTGACTTCGCCAAATTACTTGTCTGGCTGCATCATACAGAATTTTTAGCCGTTTCCGTGTATCCACGCGAACTGGAATCGTTGCGATAACGTTGTGTCTGCACCGCGGTGAAGGGAAGGAGGCTTTACGGAAAACTCCTGAACACAAACTCACCCAGCCGATGAATCCAATCCTGACCATGACGAAGTGTTTGACGTCGATGATGCCCAGACGGGGATCCATACTCTGACCCAGAATAAACTTCAGCAGGGGATCCGCTATAAAACACACACACACACACACACACACACACACACACACAGTGAAGTTCATCTCATAACTCACAATAGTCAAGATATTTCACTACAGATTCTTCCCTTCATAATATGTTATTCATAATGATTGACAGCATTTCAGACTCATAACAGAACAACATGCATGATGAAAGTATGATCCGTCACTGTATCCGAAAGACTTTTTAATAAAAATAGCTAAAATAACACCAAATGTCTGTAAAATGGTGATTTTGATCCATCCAAAAATATCTAAAATCATACATATTCTTTAACCTCTGAACACCCTTGTGAGCAGTGTAGGAAATAACTCATTACAAGTAATTTGAGTTACGTAATCAGATTACTTTATCAAGTAACTAGGAAAGTAACGCATTACTTTTTCACTTTACAACAAAATATCTACGTTACTTTTTCAAATAAGTAACGCTAGTAACTTTTTAACATTTATTGACTGACAGCTCTACTGTCCCCGTGTTGAGAGAAATAAAGTGAGGTGTTGTGTGTGTGTGTGCGTGCGTGCGTGCGTGTGTGTGTGTGTGTGTGCGTGTGTGTGTGTGTAAACATGATGGTTATTGTAGTTCTAGACTAAATGTGAACATGCATTTACTCCTCTCACTTGCACGAAAACATTCAGTATTCCTCAAAATGAATAAAAACAGTAAAATGCAATCTCAGAATTTGACACAAAACTTTTATAATTAACTATATTAAATTACACAAATATACTTATGTATTTAATCTCACTTTATTAACCAATGTCTTTGCTGCTGACCTTCAATAATCTTATTCAACCACTAATAAGCAAAAATGACTTTAGATTTAGAAATAAGAGTGTTGAACTTCCTTCTCCTTTATTGTTGTTCTTTAATCCTGTATGATTAATAATCCAGCTGAGAGGTGTGTTTGAGTAAATATGCATTTCCTTCAGCCTGAGGATTATTATTTCACTTTTGGTGTGAAAGGGCCTTAACATTTGTCAAAAATATAACTTTTTTGTTGTTGTTATAAAAAAAAAAACAAGCAAGCCCAGGTGAGAAAAAGTAACGCAAAAGTAATGTAATGCACTACTTTCCATAAAAAGTAATTAAGTAACGCAGTTAGTAACTTTTTGGGGAGTAACGCAATATTGTAACGCATTACTTTTAAAAGTAACTCTCCCCAACACTGCTTGTGAGTAGAAGCACACTGGCGTTTAGTGTGTGTGAGGTGTGTCGCACCTGTGTTGTGGTAGTGCACCTGTGCGGAGGCGTGTGTGTCGCTGGGACGCAGGTACAGGGCCAGGCTGAGCAGCAGAGAGACGGCCATGCCAGCGCTGACCAGAGAGAAGATCCGGTCCGTCACGGCGCCGGCCCGCACGACCCCACAGAACCACAGCGCCGATAACAGAGCCGCGCTCAGCAGGAACGCATACAGACCTGCAGCAGAACCCTGAAACATGCTCAACTCATCCAGAAACACACTATATTGACACACACCTGCCTTTACATGCACATGAACTTTAATGACATCCCATTCCTGATCCGTAGGGTTTAATATGGAGTTGGCCCACACTCTGCCTCTATAACAGCTTCAACTCTTCTGGGAAGGCTTTCGAGTGTTTAGGAGTGTGTTTACGGGAGTGTTTGACCATTCTTCTAGAGCGCATTAGTGAGGTCAGCCACTGATGTTGGACGAGAAGCTCTCAGTCTCGCTGTAGTTCCTCCCAGAGCTGTTCTCTCGGTGGAGTCCAGTTCCTCCACACCAACTCCTCATCCGTAGGGCTGGGCATCGCTTTGATTTGAACGATTCTGATTCTGATTCCGATTCTTCCTTTCGATTTCGGTTCTTTTCGATTCTCGATTCCGATTCTTTGAGGGGTGCAGTCAAAACATGTCACAGGCTCATTTCACAGAGGAACATTTTATTTTGATTCAATGAGTTTTAGTTTTGTATTTAAATATTAAAGCAGTTACGCAGTATCCGTTAAGTCCTGCTCATGATACAGCTTATGAACGCTCAACGGCTGTCCGAATTCGCTCACTCGTTTTCATTCCCTCATTCACTTAGTGAACAGTATTAGTGGACTAACTTGAGCGTTTGGAACCGATGATCGGAATCAAAAACAAATTTTCGAAACGTTATTTTTTAAACGGTTCCAAGTTGGAACCGGTTCTCGATGCCCAACCCTACTCATCCATGTCTTTATGGTCCTGCTTTGTGCACCGGAGCGCTGTCATGCTGGAACAGGAACATCCATAAACTGTTCCCTCAAAGATGGGAGCATGAAATTATCTTGGTATGATAAAGCATTAAGAGTTCCTTTCACTGGAACTAAGGGGTCAAGCCGAACCCCTGAAAACAACCCCACACCATAACCCCTCTCCACCAAACAACCCCACACCAAAACCCCCCTCCACCAAACAACCCAACACCATAACCCCCCTCCACCAAACAACCCAACACCATAACCCCTCTCCACCAAACAACCCAACACCATAACCCCTCTCCACCAAACAACCCCACACCATAACCCCCCTCCACCAAACAACCCAACACCATAACCCCCCTCCACCAAACAACCCAACACCATGATCCCCCTCCACCAAACAACCCAACACCATGATCCCCCTCCACCAAACTTTACACTTGGCACAATGCAGTCAGGCAAGTACCGTTCTCCTGGCAACCACCAAACCCAGACCCGTCCATCGATCACCGGACGTCTCCACTGCTCTAGAGTCCAGTGGCGGTGTGCTGTACACCACTGCATCCGGCGCTTTGCATTGCACTTGGTGACGTGAGGTTGTG